>NW_004624829.1:3663979-3872098 GCF_000247695.1 Heterocephalus glaber | reverse complement strand
CACCTCATTTCCCCCAGAAATTGCCTTTTGTGGGGTGGAAGTCTGGGTTTGTGACTTGCTTAAATGCCTTGTCATTTTTGGTTTTGGTACTGTCCCTGGTTTAGTTCCTGGGTTGATATTATGAAGTTGTTTATTGTAAGTAACTTTGTTGGTCTATTTAAAACCCTTGTGGAATGATTGCTTCTCAGAGGTGTCTACCAGATATAGCTGGTCTTTAGGTTTTGAGTCTCTGATGACTCTGAGGCTATCTCATTTTCATTATACCATAAAGGAAAACTGTTTAGATCAATCATGACATCTTAGCCCAAGTCATACAATCAGCAACACCATAGCATCAAATACCTCTTAAAGAATGACAATTTGTGGTAGTTATCAATCTATCACCTTTAAAAAATAAAGGACCTCCTTCAAGGTGTGTCTCTGCTGTCACAATAGACAACGTGGGCAGCAGTGTGCATTTATAAGTCAATGAGTCTGAGTAAGCTAGTCCCAGACCCGTGAGATTCAGGCAGATTTCTGGTTGCAAGTCCCAAGTTGAGCTCCCTGTCCTCCTGCAGTGTTGCACTCTGCAAGTTTCCACTGCAGGTTTCAGCTGCTTTTCCCCTGAAGAAAGTCCAGTTTCTGATGGGAGCTGATAATCCCTCCAACTTACCAATCACCGTGGTCTGGTGTGCCTTTATTGCAGAGATTCCTTTCACTTTTCCAGTGGGCTTGTTTTCATCAGGGAGCCTGAGAAAGGCACTCTCTCTGTTGTCCACTTCTGGAGCTCAGGACAATGGCTTTTGTCCCCCTGTGCCTCTGCAGTGTGTAACCAAGTAGCTGCACAGCCAAAAGGCCAGAGAGCCGGATGGGGGGAGTACTGTTGGAGGCGCCCGCGCGGCACAGCCGTCAGCTGGTGGGCCTGCCCCGGGGGTGGTCCTCCTCACCCTCTCCTGGTGGCTGGTGGAAAGCTGGTGGAGCAAGCACCTTAAAGTCTTGCTAAGAATTAATGGCTATTCAGTTCATCTTTGTTGATGACCTATATTGCATTGAACTATCCTGAGTTATCCTAAAAGATGAGGAAATAGTGCAGCTGTAAAAGATGAAAAGAGTAAGGCTTTCAAAATCTACAGATTTCTCTCTTGATCGCTGACCCCAGAGACCTTGTGACCTAGCAGGATACTTTCAGTTTATGTAGAAAGCAATAGGAGCTACATTATTTCAAATGCTATAAAACCTCTTCTATTTTCAAATATAATTTCAGCTTTGAGGAAATATATTCCACTTGACAACTGAAAGCAGTCTTTTTAGTGGCACCCAGTCTCTAGTAAGTTGTTGATTCATATTCTCCTTTCAAGATGATTGCTGGGCTCATTCTTCATTCTGGCCTTTCCTACCCTCATTTGGGAGTCAAGTACCTGCTCTCTTCAGTGTAGAGGCATGGCTTATTTTGATCAGAGGCCCAAGACACAGCACATAATAACCAGTCACTGTGTATACTAATTTAATTCAGACACCACTTAAATCATGCCCTAGTAGTTGGCAAAAAATAAGTTTGCAGAAATTCTGAAATTGTATAATAGCATTCTGAATTTGTTGAATCATTCCACCCAATGGAATAAAATGTTTTACTTAAAAGGCAACAAGTTCTCAGTAGTCTGGCATTGTGGCCTGGTAGAGTAGAGGTTCACAAAATAGTCACAGGACCCATCTCCTAGAGCATACTTCACCTCTTCCTTCATCTGCAGAATATGGGTTTGAGGCTTGGTGGATTCTAAGGTCCTTTCCAGATATCAACGGCTCTGATACTCTTCCCAGAGCTAAAATTAGATACTGGTGCATTAAATCTTCTAAGTCAACGCTACCAATTCCAGGTAAAGTAGAGCCTAGGCATTTGTATAGAAGAGAGTTTTTGTAGAGCTTTAATTCACTAAATAATGGCCTTTTAAAAAGTGCAGTTCTTTTGGAAGTGGAACAGTTTGGAAACTTAAAATATATACTAATTTTTAAACTTTTTGTTAAAACTTCTGATGACACATGTAAATATATAACTCAGTGAATTTCAGGAGGTGAACACACCCATGTAACCAGCACACAGAATATTACCTCTACCTCAGAAGCCCCTCACTGTGTCTACTTCTATGATTATTGCAACCCCCTCCCTTCCAAAGGTAACCACTTTCCTGACTTCTCACTGCATTGATTGTGCCTGCTTTTGTTTCTCATATGAATGAAATCTCATATAAATGCATTCTTTTATGTAACCTTTCCCTGGCTAACATTATGCCTCTAAGGCTTATCAGTATTGTTGTGGGTAGCTGTAGCAGACACATTTTCCCTCCAGGGAGACATTAATGTATCTTTGCATACCTGTATTAACATTTTCATTTGAGTGATTCATTTGGGAAGATCAGTAATGTACCATTGTGTACAGAGGGAGGATAAAAATGTTCAAGAGGAGGGACAAATCAGAGGCATTTGATAATTTATGAACATATTGTATTAATATATAATACATTTTATTTATTTTAAAATGTAAGCCTTCTTTTGAAGAAGGATTCACCTCCTGGTCTAAGACATTGTCGTGCCATGTCAAGTGAGAATCACTGTCCTGGTGCTGGTTGTGGCTGCTGAGTCTTTTATTTATTTATTTATTTATTTAGGTACTGGGGATCGAACTCAGGACCTCGCACTTGTGAGGCAGGCGTGGTGCCACTGGGCTAAACCCCCGGCCCTAGTTGTGGCTACTAAATGACAGGATTCTTAAAGATTGCCAGCTTCACCTTGAGACTGAGAAATTGTGTTTCATTTCTCCCTTCTTTCCCTGCCTTCATCACCTTAATCCCTGTACTACCCGACTTGACATACTAGGTGCAACATAGAGATATGCTGAGTGAATTAAGTGAATGAATGAAGAGTGCAGCTAAGACTTATGGTGCATTTACAGTGCCAGCCAAGATCTCATTACTGGTCATAGCAAAGCTATTAGGATGCCTCTGGTATCATACTTTGCTACATGGGGGAATTTGACCATTGGAAATTACTTGTTCAAAGTCACATTATTTAGAAGGGCTAGGACCTTTGAACTCATGCTCTTTAGTCTTCACCGTTGTATGTATCCAATCACCTTCCAAACACAGGAGACAATTGAAGGACATTTTAGATCTAAACCATAATAGTGAGTAAAGTCACTACATATTCAAATTTTCCATACATAGAGCCTCTAAACATCAAGAAGAAAATGATCAACAACCTAAAGAAAATACTAATATGTACAGTGTCTGGTTGGAAGGTTGCAGTGTTGTTGGATTCCTGGATACCCTTGACTAGGAGCTCTGTTGGCTGAGAACACACATCCTTATCTGTTGTGGCTCTCTGGCTATGTAGAAGGAATATGCTCTAGTGCTCTCATATCATCCTTGACTGTGCCTGAGGCTGCGAGAGGTTTGTGATTTCCTGTCTCAGCACCCCACACCAGCCCCCTCAGCGTGTTGGGTGCTGACTGCCCATCATGAGGTTATGCTGGCCAACTCCTCCACAGGAGCAGAACAGATGTAGTCTTAGCCTTTGCGGTTCTGTATGCTGAGCTCTTCCCAGCCCGTATCCCACCTCTACCACATGTATTTTCTTCTAGTTAACTCCTACTCAGCCTTCACATCTCATCGGGCACATATTGGTTCTCAATAAATACTTGTTGAATGAATAAATAAGTTAATGGTAAATGAGGCTTTTAAATTCCATTCTAATATCAACTTTGCTTTTATAAAAATGTTGACTCATTGACTACTAAAAATGCAAGCAACGATAAAAGAAAATGCAAAAAAGAGAAAGTGCGACATACTCTCCTTTTACAATATGAGCCATAGATAGGGTGGATTATTCGGAAAATTCTCTGACCCCTTTCTGATTCTTAGTGAAGTTTTTACTCACCCTTTATATAGTGTTACTAATAATATATGTAACATTTTGGTTTTTAATTTCTTCTCTTGATATATGGTATGTGTTGGTATTTTCCATGAATCCACATAGACTACCTTGCTTATCATGTAAAATATAATATCCTGTTGAGTAGCCCTCTCTTAATACTGGTAAAGATGGATTTTGCTTTTTATAGCCAGTCCCCACCTGGCATTGCTGATTTTCTGGAACCGTCGTAGTAATTTAAAGAAATCAGGATCGCAGGTTGCCTTGGTTAAGGAATGACTTTTCAAGTGTTATTGTGTTCTGATTATCACAGCTATGATGATCTGTTGTCCCCATATTTTATTCCAGGATGTTTTTCTCTGGTGGGCAGTGCAGCCATCTTGGCAGACCTGAAGAAGTTTTACTGACATTCAAGATATTCCTTGTCCTCATTTGTCTTCATGTTGTCCGGGTTACATCCCTGGAAGGTAAGGTGCCTGTTTGCCTTCTTTTTTTCTGTTTATCTGTTTGTGTGTATGTAGGTTTTTTGTGTTTATTTATTTAGGATTATTTTCAATATGGTAAAATATGCAGAGCATATTTACCATTTTAACCACTTTGAGAGCACACTCTGTTAGCATTTAAATACAATCACAGTTTTGTGCAGCCCTCACTACTATCCATTTCGAAAATGTTTTCATCAAACAATTAGGAACTCTACCCATTAAATAATAACTTCTAACCACCACCATAATCTCTATTCTTTTTGTCTCTAAATTTGCCTATTCCAGGTATCGCATGTAAGTGGGACTGTAAATATTTGTCTTTTTGTATCTGACTTCACTTAATGTAATGTTTTCAAGGTTCCTCTATGTTGTAGCTTTGCATCAGAATTTCTTTCCTTTTTAAGGCTAAAAATATTCCATTGTAAGTATGTGCCACATTTTGTTTATCCATTCATCCATCAGTTGATGAACATTCAGGTTATTTCTACTTTTGGCTATTGTGAACAATGTTGCTATGTACAAATATCTGTTTGATTCACTGCTTTCACTTCCTGGGGTGTATATTTAGGAGTGGGATTGCTGGGTCATATGTTAATTCTGTGTTTAACTTTTTGAGGAAGTGCTAAATATTTTCCACAATGCCTGTGCTATTTTACATTCCTGCAAGCAAGGCAAAAGATTCCACTTTCTCCACATCCTTGGCAACACTTTTATTTTCTTTTGTTTTGATGATAGGTATGAAGTGGTATCTCTTGTGGTTTTGATTTGCACATCCTTAGTGATTAGTGATGTCAGTATCTTTTCGTGTGCTTATTGGCCATTTGTATATCTTTAGAGAAATATCTGTTTCTTTTTAAAATTGAATTGTTTCTGATATTTTCTTTTAGGAGTTCTTCGTATACTTTGGATATTAATCCTTTATCAGATATATGGTTTGAAAATATTTTCTCCCATTCTGTGCACCATTTTTGCACTCTCTTAATAGTGTTCTTTTCATGCATAATTTTTTTTTTTTTGGTACCAGGGATCGAACTCGAGTCCTTGCACTTGAGCAGCAGGTGGCAAAACTACTGAGCTAAATCCCCAGCCCTCATGCATAAATTTTAAAAATTTTAATGAAGTGCAATTTATCTGCTTTTACTTCTGTTGTGTATGCTTTGGTGTCATATCCAGGAAATCATTACTAGGCCCACTGTCAGGGAGAATTCCTCCTGCATTTTCTTCTAACTTACTTATAGTCTTAGCTCTTATGCTTAAGTCCCTTGATCCATTTAGAGTTAATTTTTATATATGGTATAAAGGTTCAACTCTACTCTTGTACTTGTGGATATCCAGGTTTCCCTGTACCATTTGTTGAAAAGATTGTCCTTTCCCCTTTGGGTGGTTTCGGCTCCTTTGCCCAAAATCAGTTGACCAAATATATGTGGATTTATTTTTTATGTTTATTTGTTTTCAAAAGTATCTACTTGAAGGCATTTCCATATAGAAATTTAAAAGTGTTACAGAATCAGCCAAATGAAGCAGCATGATAGTTTCAGAAAAAGGAATCTTTAGAAGCTTATGAAACAAGAGATAAAGGTACACAAGGAAGGCAATAAAAAGGCCAACAATCCTAAGGCTGCAATTTCTTTGAGTACAACTGCTAAAAGAACACTGTGCTATACAAATGTAAAGAATACTTGTTAGGCATTAGACTAGAAAATGATTATTATTTAATAGACACTATTAAAGAAACAGAGAAATACCTTTCTTATTCAAAATAGGGTGACAGGACCAAGGAATCTTCCTTGGGTAAAACAGAAATCTGCTAGCAGCAAACATAAATACACACACACACACATACACACATATCTGCATGCAAAATGAGAATCTTCACAGCGTTCTAGAACACAATTGGCAAGTCTTCAAACAGTAGGCATAGGGCCTTGTTGTCAAGAAGCTATCAAAAGGAAATCCTAAAACCCAGTGTGTACTGATGGCTTACAATAGGCCAGGTCCCTATCCACTTTCCACTTATCTACTCTTAATGTTCTCAACCAGACCTTTGAAGGGGAGATCCCACTCATCCCCATTTTGCAGATGAGGAAGCTCAGAACTTGCCCAAGCTTGTTAGCCTTGCAAAGTGGTGGAACTGGGATTTGAACCCAGGAATCTGGCTCTAGGTTTTGTGCTTGTAACCACACAACCAGGATTCTCAAACATGAGTATGCACCAGAATTACCTGGAAGGCTGGATGAAACATAGATCACTGGGCCCTTTGCCCAAGAATTTGTGATTTAGTAGATGTGGGGCAAGACCTGAGAACTGACATCTCTAACACACTCTTTTTTTTTCCCTTTAAATTCTTTTATTGGTACATTTTAGATAAACAATACATTTATCATTGGGTGCTTGTACCTGTACATGATGTATCTTGGTTCTCATTTTTTCCCCATTACCTGTACTCCCTTCACCCCCTCCACCCTTCCCTGTTTACATGGAGTTCATTTCCATTTTTTTTCTTTTCTCATAATTTTTCCTTTCCCGCCTTTCCTTTCCCCTTCCCCTCCCACCACTCCTACCCCTTTGGACCTTTTCTTCCTATTTCAAATTATCAATTATTCGTTTTAATCATTGTAATTCTTATTTACACTTTCAGTTTCTCACACTAGAGAAACTATTTGGTATTTACACATGTGTATCTTATTTATTTCACTTATGAGTATGGCCTCAATATGCATCCATTTAGCTATAAATGTCTCTAGTTTCTCGTTCTTTATGGCTGAGTGGTACTCCATTTTATAAAAAAAAACACATCTTCTTTATCCAGTTTCCAGTTGATGGGCACTTGGGCTGTTTCCAAGCTTTAGCTATTACAAACTGTGCTGCTATAAACATAGGTGTGCATATATCGCTGTGGTATGATTCTTTTAATTCTTTTGGGAAGATACCCAGCAGGGGAATAGCTAGGTCAAATGGGACCTCTAGGCCTAGTTCTTCAAGGTATCTCCATACTGATTTCCACAGTGGTTGTACCAGTCTGCACTCCCACCAACAATGGAGAAGGGTTCCTTTCTCCCCACACCCCCGCCAGCATTTGTTACTGGTTGATTTCTTGATAGTAGCCATTCTTTCTGGGGTGAGGTAGAATCTCAGTGTTGTTTTCATCTGCATTTCTCGAATGACCAATGATGTTGAACATTTTTTCATATATTTATTTGCTGTTTTTACTTCTTTGAGAAATGTCTGTTCATTTCAGATGCCCATTTTTGAATTGGGTTTTTGAATTTGGGGGGGGGTCTGATTTTTTTTCAGTTCTTTATATATTCTAGATAGTAGTCCTTTGTCAAAGGTACAGCAGCTAAAAATTTTTTCCCACATTGTAGGTTGTCTCTTAGCTGTGTTGGTGGTTTCTCTTGCAGTGCGGAAGAGAATCTTTTTAATAAGATGAAATCCCAGTTGTTGATTCTTTCTGCTAGTTCCCATGCTACTGAAGTTTTGTTCATAAAGTCTTTTCCTATGCCAATGCCTTCAAGAGTTCTACCTAACTTATCTTCCAGCAAGTTTAGTGTTTCTGTCTTAATATTTAGATCTTTAATCCACTTAGATCTCAGTTAGGTGCATGGTGGTAGATATGGGTCTAGTTTTAATCTCTGACAGATTGAAATCCAGTTTTTCCAACACCATTTATTAAATAGTCTATCTTTCCTCCAATGAGGGTGGTTGGCTCCTTTGTCAAAGATGACATGGCTGAGTATGTCTGGAGTTGTTTCTGCATCTTCTAATCTATTCCACTGATCCTCAGGTCTGTTTCTTTGTCAGCACCATGCTGTTTTTATCACAGTAGATTTGTAGTTTAGTTTCAAGTTGGGTATTGTGATACCTCCAGCCATGTCTCTGTTGCCTAGAATTGCTTTTGCTATTCTAGGTCTCTTCTGGTTCCAAATGAATTTTTGGATTGTTTTCTCTAGTTCTGTGAAGTATATTGTTGGAATTTCAATTGGCATTGCATTAAAGCTATATAGTAGTTTTGGAAGTATAGCCATTTTCACTATATTGGTTCTTCCTACCCAGGAACAATGGATGTCTTTCCATTTTCTTATATCCTCCTCGATCTCCTTTTTTAGAGTGCTGTAGCTTTCAGTGTAGAGGTCTTTTGCTTCGTTCGTCTAACACTCTTAGGTGGTGCTGATGAAACTAGTTTAAGGACCACCCTTTGAGAACCACTATTTGTACAACTGGTGGAAGACATAAACAGGAAGAGCATGTGCTTCCTGATATATATCATGATGTATAAATTCTGTTGGGGCCTTGTGACATTCATGTAAATTATGCTACCACACATCATCTCCTTGCAGCATTAAAACAACACTGTGGCATTGGCAGGGCAAAAATCAAGTCTCTCTACTGATGAGTAAATATCCTCAGGAATATTATTGGTTAGGAAGTGGTGGAGCCCAAACAAGATGCTAGATCTTTGGTCTCACGTTTCAGTGCTTTTTTCCACCATAGGAGTAGTGGAACACAAAGGAAAAACTGAATCAGAAAGCTGTTCATTAGAAATAAGTCTTTTGAAAAATTATTATCTAAAAATGATGAAAACAGAGGTGAGTAAATAGGAAAGTGCGGAGCTCTGATGCAAACCTAAGTAGAGAAAAGCTGAGTGGTCACTTAAGGCAGATTAATGTATTTTTCACTCCATCTTTCTGATTGTGTTAGTCACCTTTCCATTATTGAAACTAAATACTTGAGATAATCAACTTAAAAAGAGGAAAGGTTTATTTTGCCTCGTAGTTTTGGAAGTTTCAGTCCATGGTCGATTGGCTGCATTGGTTTTGGGCATGTGGTGGACAGCACACCATGGCAGAGAGATGCAGGAAGCCTGTTCACCTCATGGAGAGCTGTAAAAAGAGAAAGGAAGAGGAGGAAATTGGTGTCCCACAGTCCCTTCAAGGGCACACCCCTAGTGACCTAAAACCTACTACCAGGCCTCCTTTCTTAAATGTTTCCACCACCTTCCAGTAGCACCAACTTGGGGACTGAGCTTTTAACACATGGACCTTTGGGAAACAGTCCAGATCCAAGCTATAGCATTGATGAATTGGTTTCTTAAAGCAGTAGTTCTTAAAAGTGTAGCCTCCAGACAAGTAGCATCAGCATCACCTTAGATTATCAGAAGTACAGATTCTAGCACCCACCCTGCTGCTGAACTCAAAACTCCAGGGAAAGGGCAGCAAGCCAGTCCTCCAGGTGATGCCATTGATCCTCAAGGGTAGAAGCACTGGCTTAAAAGAACTGTCGAACACATTGCTGCTGGCAGCATGCCAGAGCAGAAAGCTGGAGAGATCTGGGGCTAGAACCCCTCCCCCTTGCCTCTTGCCTGGCACGATTATGATCTTAATTTGCCACTTAACCAGTGTGAGCCTCTGTTTCCTCATCTTCCCAACGGGGGAGCTGTTGTAAAACAAAACAACAGCAACAACAAACAAAGAAAAACCCCAGAACAACAAAAAACTCACGAAGGGAAGGTTTTCCTCAGTTAAGTGTTTTGGGATCTCAAAAGGGCTAAATAGGGGTTCCTTGTTGTGTCTCAGATGTTCAGTAAGAGTTCATGTTATTTATTTACGTTGTCTTTGGCATTATTTTTTCTTTTGCAGTATGAGGATTGAACGTAGGACCTTTGCACTGAGCTACATTCCCAGTCATTTTCAAACTTTTTTGAGGCAAGGTTTCACACTAAGTTGCCTAGACTGAGCTTGAATTTATGATCTTCCTGCCTCAGCCTCCCAGGGTGCTTGGATTATAGGCATTCGCTATCACACCCAGCTGCCTTTTGACATTCTTTTTTTTTTTTTTTTGCCTTTTGACATTCTTAACCACTCTGCTATGCTAGGCTCAGTTGCTTGGTGGTTGTACATCTGCAGATTAAAGATAACAGTGGAATTCATAATTGTGAGATAGCTCAGAGCCACCATCTCCCTGGGTAGCTTTGGACTGAGGCAGGTTCTTTGCAGTTCAGAATGGCTTGGATCCAGTCTTTGATGAACACCGAAGGCACTGACTTGCCACTTCAACAGTTATCAGTTGTGCAGTAATGAGTGCCTGCTGTTTGCCCAGCAGTCCTGGCTGGTGAGAGAACATTGTAGTCTCTGACTGCAGCAAATTGGAGAGATATGACTGCAGTGCAGGAGGACAATACAAATATAACTGAATCCTAAAGTATTAGCCAGTGCTGAAGGGCTCTAATACATAGCCTTTGGCCAAATCTGTGGATTCATCTAATGCTAACCCACCTATACCAGATGGCATTGATGCCCTGCCCATATCCCCTTGGCAGAGGTCCACCTGTGGACAGTTCCTGTGGATGCGGATGTCTTTCATGTCTATCTGAGAGTGATCTGTGCCCATGGGACCGGACTTGTGCATGGAACAAGTCAAAATTCCAAACAATCAGTACCCCAAAAGGGTCAGGGATGGGAGTTAATGTTTAAGTGTACTGTCTTCCTTGTCCCTTGGTGGGACAATGCTAAGAAGTGTTCTTCATCATCTCCCAGAGTTCCCCAGTTGGATTGTGCCCCAGGTGGCCATGGTAGTCATTTTCGCGTTAATGTCTCCATTATTGGCTTTACTCCCTTACTCGCCTCAACTTAAATTTTTCCTCCCTCTGCTTCTTGGGGTCATCTCCATTTGGAAACACACTCACCTTCCAAAGTTTAGCCAACAACTCCTACCGATATAAGCCCTGCCTTGACCTCCTCAGAAGAATTCACTTTCCCCAATGCTCACTTTTTTCGTTATGCCTACCTGTTGATTCTTGCCACCATTGATTATGCTCATTGTGGATTTCCTTTGCACTATGAGTCCTTCCAGAGCATTGCCAGTGCCAGGTGAGAACAAAGGGCTGGTGAGGTGGGATTGGGGCAAACTGATGTGAGGAAAGCTAATGAGTACTCAGAGACTGCTCTGGATCAGGCCCCTCTAGTGCTTTATGAACATTTCCTCTTTCAGTCCTTCCCACAACGTTTCACAATGGATATTTTTCATCTCAGTTTATAGATGGAGAAATTGAGTGTCAAAGAAATTAAGTCTTTTGCCCAGAATTAGGAAGATTTACTATTGGAATCTGGCGTGTATTATTCACACTCCACCAGCCTGCCAGAGTGGCCTCAGTAGATGTCTGAGGACTGACAGAACCTGTCACTGGGGGGGTGGGTGTAGGGAAGGAGGAGAGGAAGCCCGAGGTAAACCATTGTGGAGCAGTCAGTCTTCTGGTCCTGGGGGTTTGGGCTGCAAACACAGTAGCTTTACCGTGAAAGCCCAAGAGTTGACTCAGTAGCTTTTGTCATCAGGGAGAGGTGGGCCTGTCACTTTTTGAGGCCACTGGCCAACAGAGAAATCCCTAGAGTTTAACACTCTCAATTGCCTAATTTGGTGACATTTGAGGGAGTCATTCTTGGTCTACTAGATGCCCAAATGGGCTCTGGCAGGTAACTATACTTTAGCCTCTAGCTCTCCTGGAATGTGCTAATGCCATTTTTTTTTCTTTTTGGTCTTCAAAGGAGGTCTTCTTTTAGGTATAACTGTTCTGTTTTCCAGAGGGTGAGATGACATAATAGGGAAGATGGTTATAATTTCATTCCTGCAGAATTGTCTTCCCCATTTGGAAACAATTACACATTTGAGCCAGTTTGGTGATCTCATAAGCTATAATCCCCAACTTTCTCTCTCTCTCTCTCTGGGTTGGGTCTAGACCTTTCTGTGCTGCAGGCATTTCTAGTGATAAGTCCCTCCAAGGGCACTCTGGCCTCATTCCTCATATTCTCTCATCCTTTGTCTACCTGAGTCTGTTCCTTCTTGAGAAAAAGATGTTAGCACTACAGGAGGTAGGCTAGATGCCCCTAAAGACAGACACCTGTCTTTGCCCTGTCCTTTAATACCAAATGCAGTGCTGGTCCCTTCTTCTGTCTCAATCCCCTATCTGTGAAAGTGAAATTATAAATACTTACCTTGGCACTGATCTGATGGTCAGCCGATATCACAACCCCCCCAAATCCTAGTCCCCACTCTCAGGCGTGAGGTCACTTCTGTTAGGCCCTGACTCTCCCTGGCAGGTGGAAATGGTAACAAAGAATATTAGTGATTCTAGATAGGTTGAGGGGGAAACTAGAAGCAGAGGATATTGTATTCCAATTTCCACTTGGAACTCCTGATAAGGATTCCTCGGAGGCCTGCACATCAACACAAGGCAATTGTAGAGTTGAAGAATGGTGAAATGGTAGGTTTAGGCAGAGAGAAAGCCAAAGATAGTGTCTACTTCAAGTGTCTCAGCTCTTGTGTACAGGGTACAGATTCTGAATGGCTGCCATGTTACTAGAGGGTAGAAGTGGTGAAGGACAGAGGTGGGGAGAGGACTCTAAAGATGATGGTGAGGACATATAGGGGCCAGGTGAGGGGTGTGACAGACACTCAGCAGTGAGAACTGAAGGGAACTGGGCCAGCAAAAGAGGGACCTTCAGGCCTGGGTGAGATTCTGAGCCAATTAGCCCATGAGGCCACCAGCTGTGGCCATAAGCACTGGCTGCCAGTTGAACACTGAGGAGTCCTCCAGGGCAAGGGAGATCTCTGGAGAGGCCGTTGAGAATCTCAGGCGCAACATTAGATGATCTCCCAGATCCAGGCACCTAATCCCTGCTTCCAGAAGGGCACTAGCACTTCATCCCCAGCCTGGATGCCATTTTGAGTACCAGAAGAAAGACGAGGAAAACAAAGATTGTGCATGTATTCAAAAGACATTGAGGTAACTAGAGACTATTTTACAGTAAAGGATTCAAAACTACCTTCAATCATCAGATTTAAGGGTCCCTTTCATATACATACCTCTGGAACAGAGGTGCCAAAACAAGATGGAGCCATTTTGGACATCAAAGGAAGCTCACCAATTGTTTGTTTATTGTTGTTTTTGTGTCTATATCTCAACAGTGTCTATAAACTTGAAACTTGCTCTAAAATGAATACATAGTGGGTATTTACATGTGTCAGGGTACTCAGCTAGGAATCATTGAAGGCTAACATCATATCCTGAATCCACTCCTCCTCCTGGTTTTATCTTTTTTAGGTATGTAGAGATATCTGTTCTGGTCCTAGAAGGTAAGGGGTGACACCTTTACACTCTGTGTCCTCCATAGTGTCCAGTACATAGTAAGTACTCATTGAAATGAATGGTTGATGGGTTTTGATTTGTAGCCCTAGTCTAAAGCCTAGAGATATGAAATAACATGGCCCTTTCTCCTCACCGTACATCATCAGCATTACCCTCATCTGAGCCCAGTGAGTTCCAATACAACACATATTCTTCCTCCAAACTTTTGCATAAACCTCAGGGAAGTGGCTGTACCTTGGCTAGAATTCCCCTTGAAAGACATGTTTCCCCTCTTCTATATAATATAGGGACTCAACTGATTGCCTGCTAAGATTCTTCTACTGTCTGCCATTCTGTGAGTTTAACCACCCAGTTCAGATTCCTAATTCATTGTCCTGAGATACCCAGGGAACTTTAAGAATACCTGACACTTGCATCCCACCCCCAGAGATAAACAGTGCCAAAAGTTTATTTGAAAAGTGAGGGGTGAAGGGGTAAGGGAAGAACTAGCTCTGTAGAGTGAACTTGGGCAAAAGAGAGGAAAGGATAAAAGCAAAAATAAAAGTACACAGACACAGAGTGGGCTACTGTGAGGAGTCATGGTAGCAGGCTCCTCATGGCGTCACCTCTCTTTTATGCTGCCCACATCTTGTGGGAGCCCTGAAGAAGAAATTTCACATATGGGGTCCTGGGAATTATTTGACACTGTCCTGGGATCTTGTAATTGACAGGTCCTGTTTATATTTCCAGCCAGCTTTGCCACACCCTACCTTCTATATCATGGGTACTGGAATTCTTTAAAGTGACCCAAGTGAGTCTAGCAGGACCGAGAATCACTCATTTCCGCAATCCTATTTTAAGACTGTTCTCTACTCCAAGTTCCTAATGTGAAGTTGAAAACAGTTTAAAAGTTACAGTTTTGCAAACTAGACTTTTAACATGAGGCAGTTTCAGAGGGGTTTAAAGCCAATTAATATCTTGATTTCAAAATTGATAAACCTCCAAGTTGGCAGTTCTATCTTTGGCTGAGCCTTCTTTTAAAATCTTCCATTTCTCTTTGTGGGATCTGGTAGCCACAGCTTATTGTACTAAACATTATTAACAGCAAGAACAGCACCAATACAATGACATTTCTGTAGGTTTTCATGGTTTATGGTGCACCTTGGCATACATTATCTCACTGTGTTCCTTTGAAGTAGATAGAAAAATTTTCATTATCTTGCTTTGCTGATGGGAAGACTGAAATTTAAAGCAATGAAGTAACTTTGTAGGTTACCCAGAAAGAAACAGTACCCAGAACTCTCTCCTCTATACCAGCCTATACAAAGTGCTTATTTTGGGCTTGGACAGTTTGAATCACTTTCAAGTTCACACAGCTGGAGAGTGGAGGTGGTGGGATTCTAGAACTTGTGTTCTTAACCACTTCCCCAGTGTTTAGTCAGTGAGGCAGTTGAAAAATGGTTTTTAACGTGACTTTGCCATGATTCATTCATTCTGGGATGGATTTGTACCCTTGAAGCCTGAGTAAAGATTAAGAGAAGCCTGAGGAATAAGAGCAACAGTTCCACTGATTTAAACTTCTAGGGATTAAGTTGACGATCCAGGAGTACATGCTGTTGAAATATATCTTGAGAGTGGGTGCATCCTCATTTCAGGAACTAGCAAGAAGCATACAGATCTTGGCAAAAGACTTCATGTTTATCAGATCACAGTGCTATAAAAAAACCAAGACAAATTTCAGATGTTTTTGCAATGACGTCTGTGGCAAATGTGTTGGTCTTTAACATTGGTATCCTATTTGACTTATCCTCTTTCCTCTGCTTTTCTTTTAGGAATGCAGAGCATAAAGTGAAAGTTATTCTCATATCACTAGGGTATTTAGTACAATATTTTTTTAAAGAAGAAACTAATGAAAATACAAAATGGGCACTATCTTGCTTTAACAAGTAAAATAAAATTGATTAAAATGATCTGATTAATTGAATGATCAAGAACTGAACACATGGGTGTGTCATCTTTCAACTACCTAGACATTTTGCCTTGCTCCTAATATAAAATATGATTTGTCATTACACATATTTACATTCACAATAAAGTCTAACAAATTCTAGGTTTTGGTGTCAAATATGAGGGCATGAGTTTGAATTACTGAGGAACTTTCAAGGTAGAATTTTAAAATTTCCAGGTGAGTGGTATAAAATCACTAGAATGTGGACTCTGAGGCCAGAGACTTGGTTTTATTCTCTCCTGTAACTCTAGTGCCTGGTACACAGTAGGCTTTCAGAAACTAAAATACATGAATAAACTTTTGGAAATCACTTTGTTTCTGAACTGTGTTTCCTCATTTGTAGACGGAGGTGGTTGGACTATTTTCATATCTGGTCTTTTTCCTATGTATGGCCTATTGGTAATTCTCTTCTGGTGAGTTCCAAGTCCTATCTTTTGAGCAATTTATTTAAGTAAAGATTTTATCCCATTTTTTTGTGTTGGAAACACATATGACTATATCCAGTGATTGTGATCTGCAGTAGAAAACCAGCATTGGTATAATTCCAAACAAAGTGAGCATCACACTCTAATTTTCTAATGCAGCCTATTATGGGTAATTGGACAGTTTTTGTTTTTTTTAGTGAACAGTTTTTTAAATGATGAAAATATGATCTAATTGACTATCTTTGCAAAAGTTACAATGTTGCATCATCTTTATATCAGTTATTTACAGTGTTACATCATCTTTATATCTCCTTCACTTCTGAAATGGATTTCTAGGAGCTTCAGTTTCCTAATGAGTAATATGAAAGGATGGAACCCCTGATCTTTCTAGGAGGTGCCTTCCTATGATCCTAAGCTATGGAAACTTGAATTGACAAGCACATTATTCTAATAGATATTTTCACTAATTAAGCATTAGTGCATAGATAAGAATGTTTTATAGTTAAAATGGAAATCACATGCACGCAGATTATGGAAAGAAATTATCTTCATGATATTTTTAAACGTCCTCTACAAATCATTGATACCACATTACTTACATGAAGGGGGAAAATTTAATTTGTTATATAAAAGTAAACTTAATCTAAGGACATAGAATTATATTGTCTGAATGATGACAACTTATTAGTACTGTGATAAAATGCTTTATAAATATAATTTATTCAAAATAATAATCCTATTTTCCAAATAATTAAATGCAGGCAGAGAAATGTTAGGATCTTACTCAAGGCAGAGCCAGGATCTGAACCCAAGTCGTTTTCCTGGAAAGGTCAGTCTCTTAATCATATTTAAGAGTTGGTCAGTGGGCACATTCATTCATCCACTGGAAATAGACATTTTATTCATATGGAGAAGATTTCAGTGAGGAAGTCCAAAGCAGACATCCAAAGCTCCAGACAAGTCAAAGACAATATAAGGAAAAGCCATTTGAACAGGAGCCATCAACATACAAAGGCCTAGGGGCCTGCTGAGGGTCTTCTTCCTAGAAGCACCACAGCAAAGGTTAAGGGTTAATGTGTCTTCAAAACAGAGGCCACATAAAAATGCAACTTTCCCAACGAAGTAGGATTTCCATGCAGCACGAATATCCATAATTCCAACCTCTCTTAGTGGTTTTTGCCAGTACATAGTTGTTGACAGAACTGCCTGGCACATGGAAGTCCCATTCTCAAGAGTCTTGGAGAACTGTTATCTGGGTGTTTGCTGGAAGCAAAGCTGGGAGGATGAGTCACAAAGCAAGGGGGACTCATATTCAGCCTCAAAGTGGCAAAGACTCCTCCTCTGGTTCATATTGATTTCGACTTTTGACCTTGTCAGAAGGTTCATGACAAAGAACAAGAGAGAAGACAGTGGCTGGGGAGAGTGATTTTAGCATTAGTCTTGTCCCATCATTAGTTTTACGAGCATTAATTAATAGCACTCTTATTCAATCTGGTGTGCTAGGTAGTGGCTGGCATGGCGCCAGAACTTTTTTCTGCTTTAGCACATAGGCTAGACTACATTGCCCAGCCTCCTGTGTACTGAACAGTGGCCATGTAACTGAGCTCTGGCTGATGGATATGGGCAGAAGTGATGTGTGCCACTTCCCGGCCTAGCCATTAAAAATCTCCCACCTGACTTTACCTGCTTGCCTGCTGGATGTTGCTGTCCAGGGATAACTGGGAATCTTCATGCTGAAGAAGACAGTATCTCTATCCATGTGGGTCCCTAAATGACACCCCTCTTGCTGCTTCCCCTGCCCCCAGTCCTCTATTCTAAGTTGCTGATTGGGCTTTGTACATGGAAACCAGACTTCTGTTTTTTAAAGCCCCTGAGATTTCAGGGTTTATTTATTGCAGCAACTTTCATTAGCTGAACTGATACATCTGATTGTACCCTTTTGGCCAGGGTTGTTGGTACATCTTTCTGTCATTGGAAAGTAGGGTGGGATGAGGTAGGCATCCTCTCTTTCTGGAGATCATATGAGAAGTCCAGGTCATATAATCTAAGAAAACTGTAGTTCATTATGGTCACACTGAGATGTTCATTGTTCAAACTGGAGTCACTTGAGAGCAAGAAGCTCCATCAGGGCCACCCACTCCCTTTGTGCCAAGCCAGGTTACCAGAACCTTCACAGTGTGGTATAAGGTCAATACTTAAAGGCACTAGGCTTTCTGGGGTCAAATCTTACCTCTGACCTCAACAATGTATTTAATTATTGTGCTTGAGTTTCCTTATTTGTAAAGTGGCAGGACCTATCTTAAGTAATACCACATAGTGCATGTAAAACAGATGCCCGAAACACATCTGACGCACTGTAAGCATTCAGTAAATTCTAGTCATTATCACTATAGACCAACATTGTCTAATAGAATTTTTTTGATGATAATGGAAATGTTCTATATCTATGCTGCTCGCAATGGCCACCAATCACATGTGACTACTGAGCACTTGAAACATGACTAGGGAACTGAATTTTTAATTATATTCAACTTTAATTAATTTGAATTTTACATAGCTACATGTGGCTAGTGGCTGCCATGTTAGAAGCACAGCTATAGACCATTTAATCCAGTTGCTTCAGAGTTTCTATTTCAAACTGTAAGTCACAGTTCAATCACAGAACAACTAAGTCTGTCTCCCTCTCTCCCTCTCTCTTCCTCCCTCTTCCCCACTCTCCCTCCCTCCTCCTAAGGGATTTGTTACAGATATTTGGCTTCATAAACTGTGGGAGCTGGTTAAGCAGTCTTTATGAGACTCCTATCTCACACCTGATGCTGGAACTTGACATTGGTAGAGCAGATAGTCAGGAAGGGAGGATGAATGTAAGGTGGGGGACAGCAAGAACAAGCTGGAAGCCACAAGCATGATTGGCCTTGATGCTATGGATGTCCTGCAAAAGTTGGGCCCTTCATCATTAAATTAAGTACATACCTGGCCCAGATGTTGGCACAGCTGTATTCAGATCTAAGGGAAAGTGGAGCAACTGTAGGTCTGACAGCTCCCTCAACCTAGCAAGGTGACGCAGCTGGTAATTGAGCTGGTAATTGAGGGTGCATGAGCCACACAATGGCTGCTGCTCCACATCTGCCCAGATCTCCCATAAGTTCTCTTGTGTCCCATGTTCACCAGAAACCTACAGGAAAGGGAATTCTGGGAAATGTAGTTAGCCTAGCCAAACTGATACAGTATACAACTACCACACATACTAGAAAGCTAATAAGCTAAGAATTTAGTATATGTTAAATCAAATATGATGCTAACATCTTCTGAGCCTCTATGTAGTTGTTTCAGTTCTACATCTAGACCAAAGATATTCTGGAGGTCTTTCCAGCCAGCTAACATTATGTTTGGTAAGAGTTTGAGTATTTTTAAAATTTTTCTTTATATTTGTATAGTTTAGAATTTTTTCCACATAAACCTATATTAGGGTTATAATCAGAAAAAACTAATAATATGTTTTAAAAGCCAGCCCTTGATCCTTAGGGAGATTGCACATCCTACTTGAGTGCAACCTAATGACATCATTGTCAGCTGTGCCTTCCAGTTTCTTCCTTGAAACTTCTCTTGGTCTTGACTTTGTACAAGATTGTATAAAGCATAGTTTATGGTCATCAGATCTCCTAAAGCCCTTTGCCTATATCCTCCCGTGTTTCTGTTTGCGGTGGCACCACTGAGCTAAATCCCTGGCTCCTCCCGTGTTTCCAAAGAGATCTCCTGGACATTTTGAAAATTGGAAGCAAATAATATAAAGAGAAAAACAGAAGTGGAAGTCTTGAACATAGAAGGAAGAAATCATTTTCAGATAAGTCACTGGGAAAATGAGAAATAGAATATCATTGTATTAGTTACTGACATGAGCAGTATTTACTTTAACAGTAATATCCATAAAGCATATCCTGATATGATTAGCTTTTTCCCTAGGTCCAGATGGAATCACTGAGTGCATAGGTTGTCAAAGGCCCTGACTGTAAAATGGGGATAACTTACTTCATATCATTGTTATAAGGACTAAATTGTTATTAATTAAAAATAGACTTCCTTTTGGGGCTACTCTCCTCAGGAAAAAACGGTGTGAGAATGCACCCAAAAATTCGCATTTGATTTAAGGACACTCCAAAATGCATCTCATAGGCCCTTGGGGGAGGGGCAATCCGTAAACCCATGAGATAGCCCTCATTGATCCTGGAAGGTAAAGGTCTGAGAGGGTGGGGGTGGATAGTGTGTGAGGGTGGAAGAAGAAGAGAGTCAAGGCCTGGGAATCAAGAATACATTTCATTTTCTCCCCATTTTGGCCAAAACCTACCTAGAATTGCTGACCGTTTGCTCTTTGGGAAGTTCCATCAGCTAAGAGCTGAAATTTTCTTTAGTGATGTCATTATTAATCTTTTAATAAATATGTTATGTAAGAGTACTTATTGAGCAGTGTGATGTGAGATGGTCACAGCACAAGTAAACATGTTTCAGATGTGCCAAATTAGAAATGTTTTCATTCATTTTTTGGTTATGTGGTAAAGTCTGAAAATGCAGTTAATTTCTGAGAGACTATCTGCTGTCCCCATCCCTGAAGAACCAGTAAAACAACAACAACAACAATAACAACAACAAAAGTTGTTTCGTTTGAGGTTCCCATATAAGAGTGCCTAGGCGTGGTGGCTTGTTTTTAATCATCTCTCTATGGAATAGTAATTCAATCCAGAGAAGGACTGCCACTGGAGTACAAGTTTCAGTTGGACCTAGAATATTCATGCAAGGGAACCTGATTTATTCTTTTTATATCCACTCCAAGAAGATAAAGCTTTTATTTTCCCCTTCCAACTTGGGGGCAAATGTGTTGAAAGTAGAGACTCCTCAGCATTACCATAGTCACAGCTTTAAAACAACTGTGTCACATTTGAAGTCTTAACATCTACCACAGTGTCAAATAGTGGAGAGAAAATGAAAAATTCAGAAATGTCTAAACATGTCCTTGCATGACTTGGGTGCAGGTAGGTTTTTTTTGAAGGTGTCTTAGTTACTTTTTTTGTCGCTGAAACAAAATGCCTGACACCCAAAGTTAAAGGAGGAAAGGTTTATTTAACACATAGTTTATAGAGGTTTCAATCCAGAGTTGCCTGCTCCAAGGCAGGGAGGCATGGCAGAGGGGCATTGCAGAGAGAAACAATCCATGGCAGGCACAAGGCAGCAAGCTGCAAGCGAAGCAACAACCCTCTTTCTGTCCCTTATTTTCTATGAGGCTACCTGCCTTTTTCTACAAGGCTACCTGCCCTTAGGGTGGAAGCACTCACGCCCAGGGTGGGGCAGCCTTAATCTTAGCATAGCACCATGAATCAATCCCAGTGTCACACAGTCTAGATCCAGCCACCTCTGAAAAGCCCCACCTATGACTGTGTGAGGCTTTGGGGGAGCATCTAGATATAAGCCATAGCTGAAGGTGATCCCAAGAAATCATGATCAAAGGAGCAGGGAGAGGACATTAAGAAAAAAGGAAGAGTCAGTAATGGGTATGTCATTGAGATCACTGCTTTAGGCAGTGGAGGGTCACAATTGCTGAATTTTTGTTGTTTTTGATGTGTATTTGAATGCATATTTTAGCTCACATCTGTAAGATCTGTTAAGTAATCTCTCTCCTGTGATTGGCAGGCATAACCACTCCTCCTCACTTCAGATTCTGAGTAATAGTCATCCAGGAAGTGTTCTCAAGTCTTCATGGACTCTGCATAGGTCATTTTGCCTTGTTGTTCTCAGATCAGTTCCTTGTTCTTCCCCAGCTCTGTTTTGTATTGAAGAGACCTAGATCTTTGCCATGTTTTCTGTGTCCTCTTGCCACTTGGCTTCCAGCTAGGTTTGGTCAGTGGGTCGTAGTGGTAGGAGATTGGGGTACAGGAAGAAAGGAGAAGTTGAGGTATTTCTCCCCCTGTCTGACTGACTGGCATCTCTAATAGCTATGCCTGCTCCTTGCTTCTGATCTCAGTGGAGAGCTCTTCCTCTGTGGTCTCAGCTCCTGCTATGTGGCTCTGTTCCCTGGGATCTAGTACCTTCACCTCTGTCCTTTCTCCAGCTCTAGAAAAGGCAGCAGCTTTCTGCTGTTGCTCACCTCTGAGTTGCTCCAGGCCTTCACCTTTGTGTTATTTCCCTGTGTTAGATTGCTATTCTTAAATTGCCTTAAATATAGTGTGCTATGGTTTGAATGTCTCCTCTAAAGCTTATTTTGCAACTTAATTCATTGTGATGGTATTGGGAGGTGGGACCTCTGAGAAGTGATTAAATCATGGGGGCTCCTAGCTCATCAGTGGATTAATGCCATTCTTGAAGGAGTGAGGTAGTTGTTGCTCTCTTTGTCTTCTGGGCTCATTTGCCCTCCTGCCATGTTATGATGTAGTAAGAAGGCCCTCACCAGATGTGCTCCCTTCATCTTGGCCTTCCCAGCCTCCAGAACTGTGAGCTAAAGAAACTTTTATTGTTGGTAATTTACCCAGCCAGTGGTATTGTTATAACAGCAGAAAACTAAGATGTGGTGGAAATGTTAAATAACATATCCAGATGCCAAGTGAGTGTAGTCAGATAGTGTATGCCAAATGAATATTTAAATATATAAAGAGGAGAGTGTCATCTTTATCAGCTTCTGTAGCCAGAACATGCTTTAGAGGGCCAGAGAGTTGACATAAATGGGCCATCTTCTAAAACTTCCAATTTTATAAGACAGAGCAAAAAGTTGCAGGGCAAAGGGAACTTTGCAGGTGCAATTCAAGTTAAGGACCATGTGATGGGAAGATTATTGTGGATTATCTGAGTACGACAGTCAAATCATGTGAATTTTTAAAAGTGAAAGAGAAAGTGAGTCGGAGTTACAGCATATGAAAAGACATCCCTCAACCCTCTCCCATTGTTGCTGGATTTGAAGATGGAGGAATGAGACACAAGCCGAGAAACATGGGTGGCTTCTCAACTGAGAGAATGGCTTTCAATTTACAGCCAGCAAGAAAAATGCAGACTTCGCTTCTATGACTGAAAGGAACTGAATGCTGCCAATAACCCAAGTAAGCAGGAAACAGATTCTCCCTTAAAGCCTCCAGAGAGGAACATAGCCTGTCATCAATTTGATGTCAGCCTGGTGAGATTAGTAGTGGACTTCTGTTCTACACAACACTTAAGACAACAAATTTGTGTTTTAAGCCACTGAGCTTCTGGTAATTTGTTACAGCAGCAACGGGAGACTAGTACATTGAAGTTTTCTACTTGAATTACTTGGCTGGTGTTACCAGCAACACTGTTAAATTTAGGAATGGATCAAGTATAGAAATGATGTGGAGTGATGAGGCTGAGTTCTTGGATATATTGAGTTGGAGAGGCAGTGACAGTGAGGCATTCACATGGCAGTGCTGGGACCACACTTGGCCATGTAGGATTGGAGTTTGGTAGGTGGTAGCAGTAACGTGAAAAAAAATGCTGGGGAGGTGATGTAGGGAAAGAGTCTTCATCAAGGTGGCAGTTTCTTGAGTTTCCAGTTTCTCTGGCTCTGTTTGGCTTCCATTAAAAACTTATGCTCTCTAAACTCTTGCTTATCATAATATGGAATTTGCTTTTTAAAAAATCACCAGTGATATTGAGTAAATTTTATAAGGAGATCACAATACTTTTACTTATTGCCTTAAATCAAGACTTCACTAAATGAATAGTGCTTTAAAATTTGCTGTTTATAGGTTTCCAAAGGAAAATCTGAAAATTTTAAATGTCCTCCTTTGTTTATGAATCTTTTTAGCGATGGAAATGTTTTGTCTCCTAAGAGTGGTGTGGAGCCCAAATATATGACTCATTGAAAACGACGACCACCCCTCCATTGTAATAAATGGGAAGTGAGTTGGGAGAGAGCCCAAGAGAAACATAGGCTGATACTCAGCAAAGTGTAAGGCCTGTGGGGCTATCTTCCTGTTGGACCAGGAGGAATGATATGGAGCATCATAAGAGACAGAAAAAGTGAATCACTGAGCAATTGGGTCCCCATAAGGGGGCAAAAATGCCAAAAGAAGAAAGTAGACAATAATAATTTAAAAATCTAGCCTTAATTTATTAGATTTCCTCCCTTCATCAAAGTAGATCATTGTCTTTATATTTTGGGTTTTTAGTATAAGAGAAACCATGCAATATTTAAGCTTGTGTTTCTGATTTATTGCCCTTAACAGTATGGTCTCAAGGTGCATCTATTTTTCTACAAATGACTCAAGTTGTCGTTCTCTATGGCAGAATAGAACTCTATTGTGAATAAATACCACATTTTCTTTGTCTATTCACCTGTTGATTAATAAAGGCTGCTTCCAAGACTTATCTGCTTTGAATTGTGCTGCTATAAACATGGAGATAGATAATAGGAAGTAGGGAGATAGAGCTTTCTCAAATAGGAAGAGGATCAAGAGATGGAGGGAGGAAGGAAGGAAGAAAAGGAGGGGGAGGGAAGAAAAAAGGGAATTAAGATGTGGTATGTACATGAACCAATTCCCCACAAGGAATGTAAACATGATATATGACAAACATATACTAATTAAAAAATAGGACCCAGGCATGGTGGCCCACGCTTGTAATCCCAGCACTCAAGAGGCTGAGGCAGGAGGATTGCTGCGAGTTCAAGGCCAGCCTGGGCTACATAGTGAGTTCAAGGCCAGCCTGAACTACATAGCGAAAACCAAAATAAACCAAAATACATAAATAAATTTTAAAAGTAGATCATTATCTGTTCTTGTGGAAAATCCTAGAAGCCATGGAAGTTCCACAGAGGCTAGCTCTGCCTGTGATCAAAATCAACAAAATCTCTGTTTTGATCAAATTTTAGCTCTTGATTGTGAGTCTGTAGCTGTCAAACTTGTCTACCCAGATGTGGCAGCCCAGTTTTGTGGGTGCCTCAGGAAACTTCCTTCTCTCCTTTGGCTTCCTTCTTATCCTTGAGTTGCCCATTTCCTCTAATATCTAAAAGGTGAAACTCAAATGAACCCCTTTCTCTGGATCAAAAGATTTGGACATAGAGACCATTGTTGGCTATGGTCAGCCACTGGGCCAAGTTGTAAAGGAAGCAGTATTAGCTCTTGCTGTCGTTCAACATGACTCTTGTTTCTGGTTCTCTGATACTCAGCTCTCTCCCAGTGGCTTCATCCTGCTTCCTGCTTTTGCCACGCTCCTGCCCCACCCCACTTCACTTACCCACGCTGACAAGTGTCATTCTCAGGGTAGCCTGTATTGAATGTTGGTTTTTTTTCCCCAGTGCCCAGTGTGGTAGAGCTTTGCTAGATGAACAGAAGAATTCAGCCGGTTGAAATTAACTCATGCTAAAATGTGAATGGCTGCTACCAAGAGTATTTTTTAAATTAACCCTTTAAAAAGTTAACTGAACACACTCTTCGATTGGTTGCATATTAAAGTAGCACAGGGGCTATATTGAAGAACTAAGACTAAGAAAGCAGTAATTCCAATTAAGTTAGAACCCCAAGGCACCTAACCACTCTACCTGCTCTTGGCTGCAGGGGAATTAGGGACTTGAGGGTTCATTCAGTCCTGCTTTCTAGCAGAACTGTGATTTTAATTATCCCATGAAGTAATCCGTACCCTGTCATCATTTCAGTAAAATAAGCTCCTAGAGGCCACTAGGTATGTTTCATCAGGCAGTTTTAGTTTCTAAACATACTTATTTTCTGCTACTGATTGTATGCCAGAATACCACTAAGAAAAGAACTATTCTTTTGTAATTAAAAACATTTTTAAAAAGCACAACACCCTATGTGGTGAGGGGTTGGGGAAGTAAAACTCTTGTGTATAGCAAAGGGTGGTATGATTGGTTCAAGTGTTCTGTAAGGCATTTTGACGATCAAAATTCCTGGCGTTTTTGAAAGAAATAGCCATATATGTATACAAAAGTCTAGACTTGTTTGTAATTATGAAAAATTACCCACACCAAAATGCCTAGTAAAAGGAAATTTGTTATATAAGTGACACATCTAATCAATGAAATGCTATGCAACCATCACAATTTTGTGGAAAATTGTTTAATAATATAGAACAATTTTCAGGACATACTAACACAAAAATCAAGTTATAACTAGTTTTTTGTGGTGTGATCCTTCTTATACATATAAATATATAAATGCATGTATGCATATATATGCACATGTAGGTGTACACATAGAAAAGAATATATGCTAAAATATTAATATTATCTCCAAGTGATGAGACTTTAGGTAGTTTTTTTTTTCTTCTTTTGTTTACCTGTTATTTCTGGAGTTTCTCCAGTAAGCATGTATTATTTTTCATAGAGAAAAAATAGAATTACTTTTATTTTTAGGGGTCTGAGCATGTTCCCAAAAGAACTAACACAGCAGCTCTTGCAGTTTATACATCCAGTGATGTCTGATGTAATTGAACTCATGATCAAGCTGTGGCAATAATAGGCACAAAGTCTGTGCTAAAAAGAAGTGCAGTTGGTGGAAGTGTAATTTATGCAGGCGTATACATTTATTTCTACACATTTTATAGAGTATTACCCAACAGCTAAAGTTCTTAGCCATCACTTTTAGATTGAAATGCACCAAACCATTATATAATACAATAGAGTTAAAAATTGGGAGGACTGCTTCACCAGAGAGTTGAAAAGCACTGTATCAGGGTGTTCAAAATAATAGTAAATGAATATACTGCCCTCTTTTGGTAGCTGTTTACAACTCAATTTACATTCATTGCCATTATAGATGTTACACTCCCACAAATTTGTGCATAAACTTAGCTAATTTTGAATCACCTTTTTCTTCAACAGAAAATGCTGATAATTCCAATTTGTCATCAACATCTGGTAAGACTATTTATTATTTTATGACTGGGGAATTTTAGGAAAATTATTATTCTAAAAGTTTTCCCCCTAATATGGCATATGGTCTGATACAGCAAAATTGTTTTTCTCCAAGTAGCTTAATTAAATTATGTCATTAAACCTACATCTGGAAAATCAATAGCAAACATAGATACGAAGACAGGCATATTGATCCTTCTATATTGCCAACAGAGCTGGGGAATAAAGTGTGGATTTTCATTATGGTAGTTGCCGAAGTTCTTCAGTTATTTTTGGCATTCTAGTTCACAAGTTTCCTAAAGAGTATCAAGAAATTAAACATGCCACTTGTTCTTATATTTACAGGATGAGATTTTCTCTTAAACGTACTCCCTCAGTGCCCTCACTGAAAGAATATTTTTCAAAGGGGTTCTAAGAGCTAGGCACTCACTAGAGTGAAAAAGCAAATAAATTAAAGAGAAAATTGTAGCTAGAATCCATTTGGCAGGAACTAAGATCTGTACCCCAACTCAAGACTCTTAGCTGGACCTTGACCTTAGAGATAAGTGGTCCAGTCCCACCCCTTATTTGATGAGGGAATGAAACCTGGAACAGCTGAGTAATTTGTCTAAGATTTCACAGCTTCTTGCCCAAATCATGGAGGCAACCCATGGCTTCCCTGATTCTTATTTCTGTATTCTTTCTGGCATACCATATATGTTAGAATGGTGAGGTGTGAGGCAACTCCCATTCTATCCTTAGTTGTATGAAAATGACCTACTGTTGTTATTCACTCATTTAATTAAATCAAATTAATAATAAAGGCAGTTCCTTCTTGTGCACATACTGTGCACATACTATGTGCCTGGAAATCCTCAGACATCATCTCCTCCGTTTCAACTTTACAATGTAGGACTCATTATATTCATATTATAGATGAGAAAACTGAGGCCCAGAAGGAAAACTTGCTCATATTCACACATCCTCTGGAGCCAGACTATTGAAGTTTGAATTTAACCAAAATCCTCACACCTCCATTGCCAGCTCTGATTTTGGGCAAATTCCTTAACCTTTGCCACAGTTTCTTCCTTTGTAAGCTGGAGAGAATAGCAGTATCTGCTTTATTGGATATTTGCAAAGATCAGATGAGATAACACACGTGTCTGGCACAGAGTCAATCCTTGATAAATAATAACTATCATTAATATGACTTACTAAGTTAGGGAACAAAGATTTGACACCTGGACTGCAAGCCTCTGAAGCCCTAGGTGTTTTGACTGTGCCAGTGTGCCCTCTAGATGTTGAGCTCCCAGAGTACGATAAAATTTTCCAGTAAAATACCGTTCAACAAACTTAATCATGGTGATATCTGCAAAATCTTGTTTTCATGGAATGGGGAATGCGGCTTTGGGGGCACACCCTGGTTTTTGTCCCAACTTGGATACTGGATGCCTTGGGGAAGAGCTGCACAAAGAGGTAGGTAAGGGCCAGTGTAGCTTCAAGGATTAAAGGCAGCTGTGCCTACAGGCCTGTTCTTTACATGACGCCACCATTTATCAACATTCAGAAGAATTACTAGTCAATAACTAAAACTTGCCTTTAGCCAATGATTTGGTTCTGCCCCAAGAACAAAGGAGTCCTTCTCCACACTTTGAGTTGTGCTGCGCAGGAACTGTCGCACTCCTGAAGAAATATCCTTGGTATTAAAAAAGATAAACTTAGTAAATGATGAAATATGGAAGAAATAATGTGGGAAAGACAGACAGGATGTGTTTCAGCCAACGCATGAGCAGCCCAAAACAGACAGGTCAGCCAAGCACCTTGACACACCCAGATTTTGGCCACACAGGCTGCAAATCAGCCTCCCTACTGCAAAACTTAATTTTAGTTGTAAAATATTTGTGTTTGTTTTTCCTTTGTTTAGGTAGAGGTCAAGTCATTGGATCCTTTTAATATTTAAACATGCAAGATGTGTGTCATAGGTTGATGTGTTAGTGTAAGTGGAGTCGTTCTACCGGAAACTTATAACTTGATTGATTGTCTTAATAGCAGCCATATTTTAAAATAGCTTACTGGGAAATTCTGTTAGGTAGTACAGTATTGAGTAGTAGCAATTGCTTTTTTTGTAATCCTAAACTCACAGTGGAAAGAGCTGCCAAGCATCATTATAACAGAATGGAGCCAGTGTGCCAATATATTTCATGATTATAGTTCAACAAGTTATTTAAAACATTTTCTAGAACTCTCTTGGCTGAAATTTTTTGAAAGTAGTATTTCTTTAATTTTGAAGTAGTTCCTAAACTTATTTCCATGATATTTCATAGTTAGTAGCAGAGCTTTGTGATCATGGGTCTCATACCATGTTTTCCATTTATTTTATAATTATATCTCAAAAGATCTGATTCCTTAAAACATAATAAATAATTATTTTAAAGTATATATTTAATTTTCTGTCTCTCTCTCTCTCTCTCTCTCTCTCTCTCTCTGTCTCTCTTGCAGCTGAATCATCTCTTGTCAGTTTTGTCCCTTTCTCCAATGGTACTCCAGGCAAGATTTTTTAAAAATTTTAAAACTATATTTAGCCCAATTTGTTAAGTTTTAATTATACCTTTGTATTGTTTTTCTCCTTGGGACAAAAAGAGGTTGAAACTACAAGCCTCAACGGTAAGAATTTTTCTGAAGCAAGTGAAAATTGATAACCTTTAATGTGAATAGAAGTATAATGAATGTTGTTGAAGATTTCCATCTCTATATTATTTCTTCATACACTGAATAATTTCAAATAACCCAGAAAACCAAAACCAAAACCTGTCAACCCTCGAGTGTGATCTAAACTTTCTGGCTAAATGATAAAATTCTCCCAGCACTCCTACACTCTAACTGTTCTAGAAGAAGAAAAGAATATTGATCACATTTTGAGTTCCATTTCACTTGCTCTCCAACACAGTGCCAACAAGTTTTACACGACAGATTGTTTAAATGTGAAAAGCACATCCAGTGACTTCAACATGATTCAACATAGATTTGGAGGCACAGGATGTTCAAAGACAGCCTTTTTTACAGATGATTTTATCAATTTTTAAATAGTATGAAAAGAGAAAAAAATGGCCTTATCGTGCTAGAGAAAAGGACAAAGAACTTTGCTATATTTGAGGGAGATGGGCAGGGCAGGGCAGTACATTGTTTCCTTCTCTCTGATCAAAACTGGTTTAAATTCAGATTCAGCCCAATGGGGGAGGGCCAAAGATTATCATTTTATGTGTAACTACTTTTTACAGTGACAAGAATATTTTCAGTTTAGCTTTGGCCGCAGTTTTTGAGTGTTTGTGTGTGTGTGTGTGTGTGTGTGTGTTTAAGTGTGGTGATGTAATACATGCCTGTTTTTCCTAAAATTTCATCCAGAATAATAAATTCCAGAATGATCTTCGTTTAAAGAGATACTAATGGAGTAGACTTTAAAATGATTTTAAAATCAGAATCAAAATAAGGTTTTTTTAAGAGCTAGTTAAATGCAATGTTTTAAGATATCCAATTTTGCTGGGCATGGTAGTACAGACCTGTAATCTCAGCACTCTGAGAGGCTGAGGCAGGAGGATTGCAAATTTGAGCCCAGGCCAGACAACTTAGCAACTTAATGAGACTATATCTTAAAAACAAGAAAAAGTAGGGGGCTGGGGATGTGCAAGGTCCTGAGTTCAATCCCCAGTACAAAAAAAAAAAAGGACTGGGGAGGTAGCTCAGTGTGAAAGCCCTGGGTTCAATCCCCAGTACCTCTCCCCTCATACTCATACAACAAAAATCAAAATTTAAAGTAGAATTATTTCAAGTTACTTTATAAGAGTATACCACTGGTAAAAATGTATTAAGCAGCTCCAAGGTTATCTGTTAAAGTTGGTATTAAAGATGGTATTAGTGTTATAATTCCGTGTTCCTTAGGGACTTTCATTATTATAGAGAAAAAAGGGGACAAAATATTAAGCAACATACGACTTTATGTAAATCTGTGATTATAGGAGTATTGCTATGTGTTAGACACACAACTGACATTTCGGAAACACATTTGGAAGGAATGAACGTTTGCTAGGCAGTTGTCTCTGGGCGTGGAAGAACGGACAAGGTGATGAGGACGGGGAACAGCTGCATTTAGTAATGCCAGTTGGCTTGTGCAAAACTCTCTTCAGTTTTTCCCAGATTTGGGGAAAAGCGAAATGTTAAAGGAACTTGGGAAAACTCATATTTGTTCACCATGCCAGTAGTTATGCTAATTTTTATTATTTTATTTCAGATGCCACTTCAAGCGTATTGTCTACTTTAAACAAAACAGGTAATATCAAGTTATTTCCAAATGTCATAGCTTGACTTCTGTGGCTTCTTGGGTTTCTCACTTGTGTGGTCCATTGGGTTAGAAAAGAGTTTCCTTTGTCTCTTTGCTCACTTTCTTGTACCTTCAACTATTGATATATTACTCCTTTGGTTTTGACACTGAACTGTGATTCTATTGTCACCGCACTCCCAAACTTCCGAGCTATTGTAGCTATAGCACTCCATTTTAAATAGCATGTATTGTTGTTTTGATTACCATCGTGAAATACTGGCTCATAAAAAATGGAAAATATAGAGGAATACAAAGAAGAAAATAGAAATCATCTTTAATGTTACTTTTCTAAGACTACTACTGTTAATAATGTGGTATGTATTTTATTCAGTATCATGTGTATTTATATACATATACCCTATGTATATATCCTTTGCAAAATAGTCAAGAGTTTATAGATTTTTTTATCTTGCTCTTTGACTTCATATTAAGTTGTAAGTTTTTGCTAGTGTCCCTTGCTATTAATGGCTTGATAATATTCCATTGTGTGCCATATGTTGAACATTAAAGTTGTTTCTATTTTTTTAATAGAAGTTGTTGCAATGAGCATCCTGGTGCCAACATCATTACATTCATCCCTGATTTCTGTAGGATACATTCCAAGGATTGGATATATTGGGTCAGCAGTGTGACTGTCTTAAGGCCCTCGATACCTCCTTCCCAATTACCTTCTAGAAAGGCTGTACCCAGCAACATCCCTGCCACCAGCGGATGAGAATGTCACTGTGTCTTTGCTGAGACTACATTATGTATTATTAAATCTTGCTCTCAATTCCTTAGATTTTGTTTTTCATTCTTAATTACTGGTGAGGTTGAATATTTTCCCCAAAAGCACTTTAGTTACTAAAATCAGAAACTCATTTCATAATTGTGCTTTTTTCCTCTGGAAAAGAATATTGGGGAATATAATATAATGTATTTAAAGGATTGTTAATGATGACACAAAAAGCTGTCTGCGTTTACAGCTACCACCAACCATTCCCAGTGGGCCACACATTGAAATGAACTCAACAATAACACACACATGAGGTTTCTGAAACTGTATTAACATTGTTCTTAAGTGTATCTCCAAGCTCTGACCTTGGCCTTTTCTTCAGATTTTTCCCATCTTCCCTAAGAGACAGAGGTTCTCGGCAAATCTGTGCCCTGAATGCAGCCTCTTGTAGTTGACTATCCTTACAGTAAGGATTTCTGAACCTGATTCGCTATTATCTGGGGAATAAACCATGGACTCTGTCTCCAAACCATGCTGAACAGATATTTCTAATGTTTGCTTCTTCAAAGCAGGTGAATGTTTGCTTATGAGTCCCTAACTTTCAACAGTCCTGGTTCTGCCGTGGGCTTGTTGTTTGACCATAGCTGGATGGTCTTACCTTTCTGAGAATAATTTTATCTCAGTACAGGGGAGATAGTATTGAATTAACTCCTAAAGAAAATAGCAGGGTGCTTGATTGTAGACTATAGCAGCAATGTTTTAGATTCCATTTATTCTGATTCACATTACTTTTTACTCTGAGTCACCTGTTCTTTACAACCTATCACCTGAAGGTTCTGATAGTGACTTAATTTTACATATCTGAAGTGTAAAATCAAATTCATTGGTCTAGCAGCAGCACCTGGAAACTGAAGCAGAATTACACAGCACTGGGGTGTGTAATGGCAGACCAGCCCACGGCAATGCCGCATGTTCCATGTATATGAGTCCATTCACTGCTGCCGAGATCACCAGTAGTGCCTTAAAGATGTCAACAGTGTGATTTTCTTAGCACTTCACTTTAAAAAATGATGCTCATGGCAAATTGTTTTTTAAAAAAACAAGCAACAATTCTGCTCTAATATCTAAATTGCTTCTTTGCAGAAAAAACTAAAATCACTATAGTAAAAACCTTCAATGCATCAGGTATGACTTATCAATATCAAGGCTTTCTTTTTTATAACTAAAGTAAAATTAAGCAAATGGCTGGTGTTTATAATTTCTTCCTCTTTTTTCCTATCTTTTAAAAAATAAAATCTGTTCTTAATGAATAGACATGGATGCACTGGGTACCTGAAGTTGTACTAGGTGTTTGGGGCTAGATAATAATGATCAGGCACAGAACCCACTCTCAGGAATCTTTTAATCTAAGGAGGACATCAAGCAGCTAACATGAACATGCATGCAGATAAAGGCAATGACTCCACAAGTCTTTCCTGGTTTTTTTTCTTTCTGTTGGGTTAGAACCCAGGGCTGCATGTGTTCTACCACTGAGCTACACCCCAAGCCCCACAAATATTTCTAAGATGTCTAAGAGGCATAGGAAATAGAAGGGCTAGTAGTAATGAGTTTATCAACAGTATGAAATGAGTGAAAGAGTTAGAGATGAACCTCAAATTCTTTTTAAAGCAAGGAAAGGATGTACAGTACTTTAAAGTACCTGCTGCAAGATTACACAGACATGCTTAACAAAGGCTTCTTGTTAATTTTAAGCCGGGATTGGCAAATTATTACCAATGAGCCAAATCCGACTCGCTTCCTCTTTTTGTAGATGAAGTTTTATTGAAACACTGTCATTTCCCATTTGTTTACGTGTTTCCTCTGGCTACTTTTCTGCTACATAGAATGGTAGATCATGTAGTTGCAACAGAGACCATATGACCCACAAAGCCTAAAATATTTACTATCTGGCCCTTTTCTGACAGTTTTCTCGCTCAGGATTTAAGGAATGGCCTGTGGCCATGTCCTTGGGGGAGATTACAGATAATAGCCCTAGAAATAGGAGAGAAAATTTTCAGTATGAATGAGCAGCAAAAAGATACACATCAGTGGAAATGGAGGTGTAGGTAAAATTGAGAGAAAAATGAGACATGGTAGAATGAAAGACTTAGCGAGCAGTGGGCGAGTGGTTTAAAGGACATTGCAAATATTTCTACCTACCATCTATATATTCTATATTTGCCTCATTTGTATGTCATAATAAGTTATATCTATAAGTAAGCGTATTTAAAATGAAATCTTTCTCTTTTGGTGTGGTTAACATTGCTGTGGAACAGTATAGGAATCTACATGTCAGGTGACTTGGCAACTAAATTCAGTTTGTTCACAGAATCAAAACTTTTAGCTGAAGCATGATGCCTATACACCAGTAAATCATTCTGGCAGAAACCATACATATGCACTAAGTCAAATTATAATTTTAGCTTTTATCCAAAGTAGTTTTGTCATAGGAACAAAACTGAGGACTTATAATATGCAATGGACATAAACTAGCAGTTGAGCATTGCATATATAATTCTGACCGAGTAAGACTCAGCAAGGAGACCGAAAGATTCCTTGATATAACATTTTTTTTTCCTCTTGGCAGTTTGCTTAGTACATTGTCAGCATTTGCCTCTCCCATTTAATATGGATTTCTTACACTTCACCAAAAGGATACAATTAAGGAAGGAATGATTTCTAGGGAAGAAAACCTTAAACACTTTTTAAATTAAAGAAGTGATGTATTTCCCCTTTAACCAAAGGAGAAAGTGTTTTTCAGATTAATCTGTATGAAGTGTTCCAGTATGTCTCATTTCATCTCTCATTCACCTCAGCCTCCTTTGTATTTCCGTGTTGTCTGACGTCCTGGCCATCACTAATACTTGTTATTTACTGGCTGGGATTACCCATTAGATTTTAAGCTCCTTAGGGGCAGGGTCTGTATCTGGAACCTCCCCAAATCTGTAGAATATAGTAGGTGCTCAGAAAATGTGTTTTGAATTTTGTAGTTTTTTTCTCACGAAACAACATAATGTCATTAATGTTATTTAATACATACATTTACATAAAGAGGTAAGATCAACACAAGAGGGTTCCAGACTCTCCTACCCAGGAAAAGAAGGAGAAAATGGAATTGAGGGCTATTCCATTTACAGTCTCTAAAATTGGTTTGTTTCCATGGTACTCTGTTTCTGTCAGACAGGAGAGGGGTTCATTGGGAATGGGACAGAAATTTTTGGAAAGCGTTCAGAGTCAGAACTGGTAAACTAAAGAATAGTAAAGATTCAAGTCCCATAGCTGACCAACTAAATGAAAACTCTCATTCCTTTAGTCTTTGTGGAATTCATCCAGCCAATTATATTCAGCTCCTTGGTCTATTTGGTCCACATTTGATGCCTTCCTTTGTGAATTTTCTTCACAGTGTAGTATATAATTACAAGTATTGATAGGCTTAACCAGCTGGGTTGGTTGGTTATTTGTTTGTTTGTTTGTTTATTTATTTATTTATTTATTTCAGGAGTCAAATCCCAGAAAAATATCTGCAACTTGTCAACTATTTGCAATGACTCAGGTTAGTTCTTATGTACATTACACATTACCAGATAAATTTGCTCCATATGGAAAAATGATTTGTTTCTTTCTTGTTACGTATGTATGTGCCTCTCTGACCTATCTCTTTTCATACCACTGGCTACCAATAGTCCTGAATAAAAAAGCAAATGTTTGATCTGGCTGAAATTATCTTCCTATTTTCTAGATGATGGATTAACTTCTTTAATATGAGTCATACAGCTCTACAGCATAGTTTGTACTAAGGCTTTAAATCCATAACTAATACTCTTAGAGTTAATTTGTGAACATAATTAGCACTGAAATTGTTATTAATAATTCAGTTACTTTTTATATGTAAATTCCTCAAGCTTTTTCTAGAACCTTAAGGATTATAGTTTAGAAACAGGATGTTGTCCTGTGCTAAGAATAAAATAAACCAGACTGCTAGAATGTTGAAAACTCATCTACACCCAGTTCAATTAAATGTTTAATTCCAGCAGTGTTTATGGTGTGTTTTGCCATCTCTATGACTGTTCACTATTTTTAAAAATTGAGGTGAAAATCTCTTGAGAACGTACTATTTTTGAAATAGGAATATTTTCCTCTTATGCCATGGGCTACAGGAATGAAACAACCACTTTTCTCACATTGATTTGGCTCTGTGGGCTCCCTTCCTTATTAAAACCAATGAAAATAAATGTGAAAAACAAAAATATGGTGTGATAGGAGGTCATAGGAATAGAGAGAACTGGATATGATGTCATGGGAAGAGAGAAGAGGAAGTAACAAGGTATTTTATATTAAAGTCTTGATATAACTCTAGTAATAAACAATCGTTAGAGGAATTTTTCCTTTTATTCTGTTCCTTGCAATAGTGTTATAATTTGTTTGAAATACATAGGTAATGTCTTAGTCACTTTCTCACTGCTGGAACACAGTACCCAGCACGCACAATTTAAGGAAGGAGAGGTTTATTTTGGCTCACATTTTAGTCCACAGTCAGCTGGCTGCAAGGCAGGGCAGCATGGCAGAGGGGCATGGTGGCAAAGGGGTGTGGTGGAGGAGAGCTGCCTATGGCATGGCAGATAGGAAGCAGAGAACAAAGGCAGGAGCTGCGCCCCACCGTGACTGCCTCTTCCGACCAGAGGAAGCCCTAATACCAAGTCACCTACAAGCCCCGCAATCCACTCACCTCCTAAAAGCCCCACGTGTGAGCACACGATGCTTTTGAGGAACATCTAGGTATAAACTGTAACAGGTAACAATTTCAGGTAAAATAAATTAAAGTTGGATAGATAGAAAATGACATTTCTTACCAAAAGGATGTTTAACAAACGCTTTCTAATATGTGGTGAAAGATCTGCTCATTTGAGTTTTCTGCTCCGGGTAGACTATTAGCTGGTTTTAATTAAGAAAAAGAGAAAACTTCTTGGACACGTTTTATTTTCATATATTGTATAACTTTCTCTTCCCTTTTCCTCCTCCTTCCCTCTTTGATCTTAACCTTTTTTTAACTGAATTCCCTATAATGTCATTATTTTTTTTCCTTAAATTCTTTTATTGGTACATTTTAGGTATATAGTACAGTTACATTTATCATTGGGTGCTTGTACCTGTACATGATGTATCTTGATTCTTATTTTTTCCCCATTACCTGTGCACCCTTCACCTCCTCCACCCTTCCCTATTTATAATGACTTTGTTTCCATTTTTTCCTTTTCTCATAATTTTTCCTTTACCTTCTTTCCTTTCCCCTTCCCCTCCCACTTCCCCTGCCCCTTTGGACCTTTTCTTCCAATTTCAAATGACCAATTATTCATTTTACACTTTCATTTATTCATTATTTACACTTTCAGTTTCTCACACCAGAGAAACTATTTGGTATTTACATGTGTGTGTCCTATTTATTTCACTTAAGAGAATGGCCTCATTATGCATCCATTTAGCTAAAAATGTCTCTAGTTTCTCGTTCTTTATGGCTGAGTAGTACTCCATTGTATTAAAAAAAAAACACATCTTCTTTTTCCAGTTTCCAGTTGATGGGTACTTGGGCTGTTTCCAAGCTTTCGCTATTAAAAACTGTGCCACTATAAACATGGGTGCACATATATCGCTGTGGTATGATTCTTTTAATTCCTTTGGAAAGACACCCAGCAGGGGAATAGTTGGATCAAATGGGACCTCTAGTCCTACTTCTTTGAGGTATCTCCACACTGATTTCCACAGTGGTTGCACCAGTCTGCACTCCCACCAGCAATGAAGAAGGGTTCCTTTCTCCCCACGCCCCTACCAGCATTTGTTATTACTTGCTTTCTTGATAGCAGCCATTCTTTCTGGGGTGAGGTGGAATCTCAGTGTTTTTTTCATCTGCATCTCTCGAATGACCAGTGATATTGCACATTTTTTCATGTGTTTATTTGCTGCTTTTACTTCTTTGAGAAATGTCTGTTCATTTCAGATGTCCATTTTTGAATTGGGTCTTTAAATTTGGGGGGTCAGAATTTTTAAAGTTCTTTATATATTCTAGATAGTAGTCCTTTGTCTGAGGTACATCTGCTAAAATTTTTTTCCCACATCGTAGGTTGTCTGTTAGCTCTGTTGGTGGTTTCTCTTGCAGTCCAGAAGCTTTTTAATAAGATGAGATCCCAGGTGTTGATTCTTTGTGCTAGTTCCCATGCTACTGAGGTTTTGTTCATAAAGTCTTTTCCTATGCCAATGTCTTCAAGAGTTCTACCTAACTTACTTTCCAGCAAGTTTGGTGTTTCTGTCTTAATATTTACATCTTTAATCCACTTCGATCTTAGTTTAGTGCATGGTGATAGGTATGGGTCTAGTTTTAAACTTTGGCAGGTTGAAATCCAGTTTTTCCAACATTATTTATTAAATAGGCTATCTTTCCTCCAGTGAAGATGGTTGGCTCCTTTGTCAAAGATGAGGTGGCTGAGTATGACTGGAATTGTTTCTGCATCTTCTAATCTATTCCACTGATCCTCGGGTCTGTTTCTTTGCCGGTACCATGCTGTTTTTATCACAGTAGATTTGTAGTATAGTTTCAAGTTGGGGATTATGATACCCCCTGCCATGTCTCTGTTGCCTAGAATTGCTTTTGCTATTCTAGGTCTCTTCTGGGTCCAAATGAATTTTTGGATTGTAATGTCGTTATTTTTTGTGCTTCATCTGTTTTGGGATGGTGACTAGTTCTGTTATGTCTACATGAGGTTTGAGAAGTGTTTGAAGCGTATAAGGGAAAAAAATCTGGTCATCTTGAATAACATATGCCAGAAAGCTGGTGGGAGTAAGGTTTGTCCAAATTAAATGACTGAACTGACCATTTGTTTTAGTTTCTGGTGAAAACAGCCTCATCTGGGAACCAAGTCTTTTGGCACCACAAACCCCATGATATCCTGCCGGAAACTAGAAACTTTTGCTTCTTGCAGTTTGCCAATCTGGGTCTATGAAAGGACATGGAGGTTGATGAAGAAGCTAGGAGGTGATCAAGAAGAGTTACAGTGAGGGTCAAAAAACAGTGGCCTCTTAGTTGCTGTGTGCAACCAGAACCACTGTGCTCCTAGCACATTTACAAAACTCCATGCGCTCAACAAGGAGAGGGAGGCAAACTTTGAGTGGCAGTGCATGCATATGCAGAGAACCTAAATAAACTTTTAAAAGCTAAGTTTTTTTAAATGGTCAACTAATTTTACATAGATATAAAGTACTTTTGCTTTTAATTATACTATATTAGTTGAAATTTCAGAATGAATATGTAAAAGTTGGAAGTTCTCAGTAGAAAAGTTGATGGAATAAATCATGTTAATCACTCATCCAGTGGTTTTGCCAGCCATTATTAAGTGGAAGTAGACCATAGGCTATATAGCTATGAGAATCAGTTGTACTTTGGAGTGCAGTAAAAGAAAATGAGCATTCCTGTAACCCAGTACTCTGGGAGGTTGAGGTAAGAGAATCACAAGTTCAAGCCCAGCCTAGGCAACTTAGCAACTTAGTGTGAGATGACCAGTGATAGCTCAGTGCAAAGGCCCTGGGTTCAATGCTAAGTACTTAAGACAGAAGGAGGAAGAGGTAGTGGCAGCAGCAGTACTTCCAGCCCATCAAGGGGGTTGACAAACCAGATATGGTCGGCCATCTGTTTTTGTTTTGTTTTGTTTTGAGACAAGGTCTTGCTGTGTAGTTCAGTCTGGTCTTGAACTCACCATGTAGCCCAGGCTGGCTTTGGACTCGAAGGGATCCTCCTGTCTCAGCCTCCCAAGTGCTGAGATTACAGGGGTACACCACCACACCTGGCCAAGCATCTGTTATTGTAAATAAAGTTTTATTGGCACACAGCCATGCCGATTTACTTACATATTGTCTATGGCTGCTTGCATGCAGAGTTGGGAAGTTCCCACAGAGATTATATGGTCCATAAAATCTCAAGTATTTGCTAACTGGCCTTATTCAGTAGCAAACCTAGTGAAAACTACAATATAGAAACATTGCCTGGACACTGCTTTGGTTTATACAACATCCTTGCCCCATTGCTCAAAAGACCAGTTTTTGCTCTCTGTATGGAGTGCATACCACATGCCTCTGTTTAGAGGTCTCTGCTTATTTCTAGTTACAGTCAAAGCCCCTGGGAGTGCCCTGTAGGACATAAGTTGACTGAAATTAAATTTAATATTTCCAAAAGTGAGCATTTTAAGAACAAGGCTTTTTTTTTTTTTTTTTTTGGTACCGGAGATCGAACTCAGGACCTTGCACTTGTGAGGGAGGCGGCAGCACCGCTGAGCTAAATCCCCGGCCCAAGAATAAAATATTTCTGATGTTTCTGGAGTGAAAGCAACATTGACTTGTTCAGCTGAAGAGAGGGTTTGCCCTGCACACTACTCACATTCCAAAGCAAAATCCCAGCCATGTTCTAGGAATGATACTGCATTTAGTAACTGTATTTTAATAATAAAAACAAAATTTAAAACTGGCAAAGTATAAATAGAATTCAGTAAGGCTGTCTAACTTCTGAGAAACCCTGTGTCCTTCCCTCCCTCATCTATGTAACTGCCACTAAAACTTGAAAAGATTTTTTTTAAGCTAACATTAGAGCCACCAGGGCCAGGGATTTAGCTCAGTGGTTCTGCCGCCTGCCTCGCAAGTGCAAGGTCCCGAGTTCCATCCCTAGTACCAAAAAAAAAAAAAAAAAATTAGAGCCACCAGTTATCTTTAAGGTAAATAAAGTTCCATAAAGAGACACATAAAGATAAAAATTTATTGACAAGGGCAATTTTCTGTCTTTCTGATTTCCCCACATAAAATTATAGTTCATATTTTGTGAAAATTATGTTAATAATTGATTGGAAAGAGAATAAATGCAAGTAACAACAAGGAACTTGATGAAACTCTGTTTATAAAGCATTTTGGTAATATTTTTACATGTTGTATTAATCCTCAAATTTTAAGGATACAAGTCTCAAATTTCTTGTTGAAAATTTATTTTTAGTGTTTTACAGAGGTGAGATTACATTTCAAGACAAAGAACCCAACATTATCCAGGTAGGTTTTAATCTTTCTTACTGAAATCATGAAAAAGCAAATTTACATGATTTGTTGAAGGTTCAGATTATTTACGGTATTTGGCATTTTAAATTTTATGACCAAATATAAGTAAAATATGTATTATTGAATTTCTAGCTTTGTAGTAAAGGCTTAAATTCATAATAACCATGGTGTTTTGTTAATAATTCTATTTTAAATTTCACTATGTTTCCTACTGAGTGTTATTATGATGCAATTCCATTACCAGTTAAAATTTTAAATTACCTTAGAAATTCCTAGCAACAAGAAATATATGTACTGAGTCTAAGAATAATCTTCCAGATTGGATTGTGTTCCCCCGTGGGAGAATCCAGTGGTAGCAGTCTTCCCATAACCTACATTGTTTCAGAGTATCCCAGTCAAATGTGCTTGTTCATTCAGTGACTATTTCCTGAACACCTACTCTGTGTCAGGCCATGAACTGGGTGCTAGAAGTGACAGCAATGGCTGCTATCAAGTTTCCCTTCTTACTACATTGAGATTTGTTAAATTTGGGAGCTGTCATGGAGAAAGCTTTGATAGTGTTCTTTTCGCAGGAACCCTTGAGTGAAGTAAGACAGAAATTAGCCCATCAGAGCTGCTGGCTAAGAAATTTTAAAAACAATAATAAACCAATTTCAGTTTCAGCTAATACAGGCTAATGTTTGAGCAGCACCTTCCCCTCCCCTCCCTTATCTATGTAACTGTAATGTAATTATCTAGTAGACAGTATTCCGTAGGGTTAGAATTCAGTCTTTGAAGTATAGTTCTTTAGGTGGCCAACGAAAGTGAAGAATGACTTCTTGTTAGAGTGTATATAAAAAAATCAAAACCAAATTATGCTTGTTATGTTCTTAATGATTTTTTGCTTCCAACAGAATCAAAATATAACCAATAGCACCTTCACTGGAGTCCTGTCGCTAAATGAATTGAAGTAAGTAATCTGCTGTTTGACTTAAAACTTCAGACCCAAAGGATGTAATGCTAGTTGAGTCTTGCCTACTTTGCAAACTAAGCACAGTTACCTGCCATCAACTGGCTTTCTAATGTTCTGAATTACACGACAGCTTCATTTGAATTGGTATTTGAGTTTTAATGTGACTCAGTATCCACCATAATTGAAAGAAGGGTTCAAGGCAGGACTTCATGTATACCATTCGTTCATGAACCATCAGTGATTCAAGGGTCAGAGATCTTTGGTGAGTAGGTTTTAGCTTACAAGGACAAGCACAGATAATGAGAAAACATCACAAATAGGTGCTTCCTGTTAGACCATAGGTGGAAGTATCAGCCAGTGGGGTGGTCTAGGCTACAGACACGCTTACTCTGTCATGAAGAGGGACAACTTCAGAAAGGTGACATTTACAGGGTACCAAAGGACATTCTAATGGATCTGAAAATAGAACAGGAGGAGCGGTTAGCCCTGACTAGAGGGGCTATGGATCCCCACCCCTGCAAGAAAGTGGTCCTGAGGAGCTGACTGACTATTGCCATGGTCTTTCTCTTTTTCCTTCCAGACCTTTCCCAGAGCCATCTAGAACTATTGCCCACTTCTAGGAGCATGGTTTCTCAGCCTCAGCACTACTGAAATTTGGGGATTGATGACTCTTTGTTATGGTGGGCTGCCCTGTGCAATGTAGGCTATTTAACAGCATCCCTGGCCTCTACTCAATAGATGCCAGTAGCACCGTCCCCAGTGTAACAACTAAAGTTGCCTCTAGATATTGCCACATGTCCCCTGCAGGACAGAATCACCCCCTGTTAAGAACCACTGCCTTACAGTGAATTCTTTAACTGGATTTCTTTCATACAAACTTCAGTGAATCTCTGCCATGCTGAGGAAATGAAAATATTGTTGGAGTGGGGTTGGAAAAGAGGAATGAAAGAAATTCCTAGAGGGCCTTCATAAGGTATGGAAGGCAGCCCTGGAGAGTGCTAGAGAGGCTGCATGAGTTGAAGAGGGAATAAAGAATCAATCAGAAGCATGGCTTGCCCCTCTCAGAAGTTTCTGCCTCAGGCCTGCTCTTCTTCTGGTCCTCTGCCAGAAGAAACTGCCTGGGGGTGGGGGTTGTAGTAGCCTAATGAATAACAAGGTTGTTCAACTATAATTTATATCTTGCTCTTAGCTAGAACTGATCCAGCTCCTGTCTGGTTAGTTTCCCTTGTAGTATAAATAATTTATTTTTCCTGGATAGCAACTTCTCATTATACCTTCTGTTTCTTCAGAGTGAACTCTGTAGGCAGTGAACACCATGTGCTCAATTTAATTGCTAAAAATCTAACTTGTTTTGAATTTCACGTTACTAATGATCTCCTTAATGTCAGTTTCTTTCGTTTTATTAACAGACGGTCAGAGCTCAACAAAACCCTACAAGCTCTAAGCGAGGTAATCACACTACACCTTGTACATTGTTTATAAAATAATTGTTATTATTTGGAGAAAAGCAAAGAGTTCTGCATTCACGGGGAAATATGCATTCAAATTTTCCCAAATCTTTTGTGTAAAAGAGTGAATGGTCTAGTTACACTGTTCCAAAAAAGCAGAACTAGGAGCAATGGGTACACAATATAAGGAGGTAGATTTTCTTTTATGTAAGACCAAAAGTTTCTTAAAATGAAAACTCCAGGAGAATGTATTCCTTGTGTATGGATGGTAATGGAGGTGTCCGAGCAGAACTCATATGGCCTGACGAGCTTTCGTGACGTATCAGGAACCCATCAGGAATGTGAAGCTGATATCTCTAATGGTTCTTATGGTTCTAAACTCTGTGATTAGCCCTGAGTCATCATTTCTGATATTTCCAACTGTCAAAAGAACATATATTTTTGTTTGTTTTTTTCAGGCTTATTTTATAGTGTGTGCTACAGAAGAGGCCCAAAGGTCGGTCATTTTTAATTCTTTTACTAATACCATTATTTCTGCATTTGTGAAAAATAAAGTAGGAAGGGGTCTCGAATTGCAAATTCAAAGGCTTTCTTCTAATGTAAATACATATTAATAACATTTAGGATTTATATATTTTTATTTTTCCAAATATTGATCAATCTGTCACATCCGTCTTCTCATTTTTTTATGAAGCATTTAGGGAGTGTATGATATCAAGTCGTTAATCTCTGGTTCTATAAGGCTAAAGATTATGAGGGTCTTTAGCTCTGAGGGTTACCAGGATGGCCAAGAAATGTTTGCTCACAGGTAGTCCAGGCAGAGTGAAGACCAAACGAAAATGAAGAAACATAATATGGAGCTTGGGATAAGAAGAAAGGAGGAAGGAAAAGATTGGAAAGAAAAAGAAGCAATTAAAAGTGAATGGAAGAGTGAATCAGAAGATTGTCCAACAATTATTTGGGATTGCACAGATAACCATTTTAAATCCTTTCCACTTGCTGTCCTGGCTGCATAAGCTACTAGTTTATAAAAGAATAACCACACTTCCTAAACCCTGAGCATTCCATAAGATTCAGTCCTAGAAAATGAGTTTCCACTCAACAAAATATTCATTGGTACAAACCATGTTAAATCCTCCATGCAATTGTATATTGGGTTCCTATCCACTATGTATATTTGGTCTCTCCCCTTGCCTATTTTTGTTATTTGCAACATTGATTTTTTTTTTCACCTATGCCAGTGCTCAAGTAGAAAGAAACATAGAGAATGTCTTAAATTCTTAATTATCTGATAATTTAGATTCAGTTGCCAGACAGATTTGGGATTTAAGAGACTTTGATGTTCATCTAGGCTGCTTTGTGAAAGGGTATTCATGATGGAAACTCAAATGTCTGTGAACCCCAGGCAAGTAGCCAGCTGGGGGTAAGACTAAAGATGTTAAGGTGCTTATCTTTGCAGTCAGGTTTCACCCCTGCCTATTCATTGTGCAGGCAGGCAAAACGAACCAGTAGCTGTGTGTGCTCAGAAGGCCTCTGGTGTACAACATCTGTGAATGTGAACTCCTGTAAATGTTTCTTAGTAGAGATAAAGTTTTTGGGGTAACGTCCAGACCATGCTAGATGAGTGTTACAAGCTTATTTTGGGTGACATTACAAGTTAACACTCAGTTCTCCTTTTCCTTACACCGAGTTCACAAAAGTAATTACAAATATATAGTTATGTTTCCAATTTAGTAACATTCTGACTATGTGTATCTCTTCTTACAGCACATTAAATTGTACATTCACAATAAAACTGAATAAGACAATAAATGTGTGTGCTATAATGGTTGCTTTTGGAAGAATACCGGTTCGACCGATGGGTAAGTTGTCACTATCTATATTGCTGTTAGTTTTCACGTGACTTTTTATGTATTTTATTTGAAAATGTAATTAATAAGCTTATATATGTTTCAGCTTTCTGTTGACTCCTTTGTCCTTGGGCAACTTTCCGAAAGCCCATTATTTTTTCTGCTTTCTTATGAAGTTTCAGTAAATCATCTAAAACCATGATAAAAACAAACCTCACAAGAGAGAGAATTCTGTTTGAAATGTTCAGTGGATTGCTACAGGGATATGCTTGCTTCCTTTTTTTAATTGACAAGTAAACATATGTTTATGGTATACAACATGATGTTTTGATATATATTGTGGAATGGCTAATTCAAGCTATTTAACATATGCTTCACATACTTATTTTTTGTGGTGAGAACATTTAAAATCTACTCTCAGCAATTTTCCAAGTATACAATATATTGTTTAGTAACTGTAGTCACCATGTTGCAAAACAAATCTCTAAAATTTATTCCTTTAACAAAGTTTTGTGTGCTTGAACCATCATTTCCTCAGTCTTCCCACACTAGTCTTCTGGGAACCACCATTTCATTCTGTTTCTATGAGTTAGACTTGTGTAGATTCCACATGAATGACATCATGCAGTATTTCTCTTACTGTGCATGGCTTATTTCACTTCACATAAAGTTCTGAGGGATAGTGTTTGCTTCAGAATTCCTCTTAGAGTTGCTGAAGAGTGACTGCTATTGCGTGCATATAAGCAAAAAAGAAAAAATATTCACTCAAATATTTTAAGCATCTACTATGTACATATGGCTGTCAATATAAAGGCAACCAGTTAATATTTTCACCAGTTATAAACAATTACCCTTTAAAACACAGTGAGTATAAGAACCATGTACTTGATGGGTATGAGCTTACACCTTATTTTTTTATTCTTGACCGTGCATTTTCTCTTTCCTTTTTATGTCTCCTTCAGAACAGTGTTGCTGTTCTGTCAAGACACCCTGCCCTTCCTCACCAGAAGAGTTAGAAAAGCTTCAGTGGTATGTAGCAAACTAGCTCACGCTTGTCCAAAAACAAACAAAAATTGTGCACGCATCTGTGTGTGTGTATGTACATTTAATCACCATGCTGGCTAAGGATTGTTGGAATTTCAAGAGTGAAGAAGTGCTTTCAGTTTTAGGGAGAATGTAGTTTTTTGTTGTATAAAGTTTCCCCCTAAATCAATACTTTGCCATTTTAGCTGCACATTAGAATCATTTGGGGAGCCTTACAAATATTCTGACTCGCCAAAGACTCACCAACTAGTTTTGCCACTTAAAAATTATTTTTTGCTATGCTGATAGATTAGAAATGGTTTCTCATTGTTTCTTAGCATTTCTCTGAGATTAGCTTGAACATTTTTCATTTATTTGGGGACCATTTTGTATCTTTCTGTTTATTATATTTTATGTCTTTTCCTTACTTTTTCTAATGGTATTTGATCATTCTTTAAGAGGACCTTATGTATTGTAGATGTTAGCTTTTTATCTGTGCCATATGTTGTAGATGTTTTTGCTGTTTATCAGTTGTCTTTTGACTTTATTTGTCATAGCCTTTTGTCTTAGAAATGTGAAACAGTTTATGTGCTTATATTTAGTACTTTTTTATATTGCCTGTGGATTTAAAGGCATGAAGTCTTTCTTTCCCTATACACAGGTTCTAGGAACATTCAGCCTTGCTGCTTTGCTAGTATATGTATGGTTTCATTTCATTTTTCACATTTAGATCCACTTGTTTCACCAGGAAGTCAGGTGCTAATATAGCAAGGAACCAGCACCTCACTTCCTTGGTCCTCTGTTCTTTGTGACATTGATCAAAAAATCCTGTCAAATCAAGTAGGTGGCCATGGAGAAGTCCAGGAAGAATTTATTGTAAAATAGATATATAGTTATGCCTTCAAGTGAGAAGGTGGGCAGTGTCACAGCGGCACCTGCACCATGTGAGTCTGAATATCTTTTTATGCACACAAGGGCTTCTCCTGGGGTTTAGGGAACTACGGGGTAATTATGATGCTTACCAACATCTTACTTAGAAGTTTAGAATTGCAAAATGTCTTCCTGTCCTTTTTAGATAGTCAGTGTTTCCTCAGGGGAGTTAAACATGTAGGAAACATATATAAGAAATTTATGAAAAATAAGTTCTTAATTTAAGCCAGGTACCATCCCAAGGTGAGATGGTATTTAAAGAACATTTCCTTTCCTGATATCATTGAGCTGTAGGCTATGACACCCAGGAATGCTGTATGCCTTGTTCTAGAAATAGAGGCCCTGTGTCTTTGGGTCTCAGACCTAACATATGATTATAAATGTATTTATACATTGAGGTCTTTGTTTCTTTACTTAATAACCAGCACTCAGCTAATGTCTGACTACCTGTCTAACACTCTCCCTCTTGAGAGATGGGACCCTAAAATCATTTAGAGTATTAGGGGTACCAAGTCATTCTGCCTACTTCCTGTTGAGAAGAATGTTCCTCATTCTTACTGACTTTCAGGCCTGGAGGGTTGGTCAAAGCATCCGGTTATAGATGGCTGGGCCGAAAGAGTTTAGGACCATCTGAAAATGGATTGACATTTTCACCAAGCTGATAACAGAATGGCAAGCCCATATAATTTTCCTAAAGCTAAGATGGGGATCTGACATGGCCCGGGCTTCTTGTTTTAAGCCCTACAAGGCAGATTAGGGACAAAAATATTCATCAGAAATAGTTAAATAAGGGGATGGCAATTAAATTTTCTATAACCAGTTCTATAAGAACTCTTATAGGCACCACCAAGTAGATAAACTCATATTCCCTGGAAGCACAAATGAGCAGAAGGGTAATTTTAATAAAAGTTCCGATTGGAAGAAAAATGCCCAAGGTGCATACAGCCCTCTGTTGAAAGGTAGGGCGGGGATGGCGAGGCCTTTATATAACTGAAGTATGCTTCAACAGGTATTTCAAGTCTCCCAGCCGTTGGCTCTCCCAGGGTGTTTTGGGGTCTCTGAAGGGACTTCTCCCAAGGTTTGACTCAGGAACGGTGGATCCAGCTGGCTACTCTGAATCCTTGATAGCTGTTAGAGAAGAGGGAATTGGTGAGAAACAGCCCTTTCAAAGAGGACTTAACTGTTGACTTTGTGGACCCTCTTTATATCCTTTAATGAGAATTAAAGTTTTAGGCTAATAGAGAAGTGTTTGAGTATAAACAGGGGTCAAGTCAGATCTAACAAGGGCGTAGGAGATGATCCCCCAGGGGAGGATTGGTTTATAGCAGTCATGAAATAACCACCTCCCCCCCAGTAATACCATCACCACATTATTTATCTCATTGGTGGTTTAGTCCTTTTGAACAGGTGCTTGAGGTCCTCTATAGGGCTCAGGAGTGCTTTTGTCAAAGCCTGGATTGTCCCTCATCACAGGAATGTTGTTTTGGTTGCTGGTCTTTTTTGGTCCCACATTGGAGAGGAAGTGACTGACATGAGCAGTGAAGAAATTTAAAAGGAGCAGCTCTTGAGGCACAAAACCAACAGAAAAAAAAAGAACAATCATACATACAAGTTTCTTTTTCGAAGTTTTATTTCTCATGACTTTTTTGTACTTAGAATGCTGTGACTTTCATTAACTTTCTGATTTTGTCCTCATCTTATTTTTTATTCTAGTATGACAAAATCTCAACATGAAAGATTCTTTCTTATCCAAAATATTATTTTCCTTTGTCCTTTTTTAAACTAAGAATATCCATACACTCATATCCTTCTCTATATGTCCTCTTTTCTACTTATTGTTTAAACTTTCTGCATTGCTCTCCTTTTTCCAAATAGAAATATAAGCATATAGCACTAGAAAGACATATTTGGAATCAGTGTATATGGTGGCTCATTTGTTCTTATTGAGCTCTAAGGTAGGAGTCGAAGCAGTTGTTTGAACCAGTTGTACCAGCAGGCAAAGGCTGGGTCTCAGTATGTAGTGTCTTTAAGAGAAACTGTAGCATAGATAACTTGTCTCTTGCCCTTTTTACATAGGTGCTACCATCAGTAAACCACATTACATCTGAGTTATCAAGAGGCTGGTGTTAATGGTCTGGTGGGCTAGCACAAGTTAGATTAATAATATCAAGACAATCATGGACAACCTTAGTGTTATTTCCCTCCTGGTCAGAAGAATTGAGCTCAGGAATAGCAAGCAATGTAGCGAGATTGAGATGATAACCTTTACATTTTAACAGAGAAATCACTTGATGAGGAATAATAGACCAAAGTAACCTTAAGGGATTCCTTTACTAAAAGAACAGAAGCAGTTATTGCCTTGATACATCTTGGTCAACCCTGGCTACTGTGTTTAGCTACTTTGATAAGTTCCCTGAAAGCATTTGAATAGTCTCTAAGGCCTGGGTAGGAAACCCTAAAGCATATCTTGATGTTTAGTTACTAATTTGTCTGGTCGTGGCAGTCCCAAAGCAGGAGCTTTGAGGAGAGAGGATTTTAATTTATCATAAGCCTGTTGTTCCTGTTTCCAGGAAAAGGGAGTTTGATTATTTCCTTTTAGGGACTCATATAGGGGTTTAGCCATTAGGCTATACCCAAGGATCTACAGGCGACAGTAACCTGTGAATCCTAGGAAAGTACAGAGTTGTTTTCTGGTGCTAGAGGCTGGAAGGTCTTGAATGGCCTGTATACACTTTGCTGAGAAAACTCAAACCCCTAAACAAACTGAGTAGTGGACTATTTGTGGCAGTAATTGGACCTTCAGCTTAGCGACTTAATATCCCCTGTTAGCCAGGGAATTTAAAGTCTGAACCAAATGATCTTGTGCCACTGTTAGAGATGGGAGACAGATAAAAAGATTATCCACATATTATACAGTAGCCCCACTCATTAACCTTAGATCACTTAAGTCCTTGGCTAAAGCCTGTCCAAAAGTATGGGGACTATCCCTGGATCCTTGGGGAAGACAGTTCAGGTAAGGTGCTTGCTATAACCCAACTTGTCAGCCCACTCAAAGACAAACTGGAATTGGAACTCTGGTGCTACTGGAATGTAAAAGAAAGCATCTTTGAGGTCTAGGACTGTAAACCATTGGGTATTTAAAAAAATCTGGCCCAGCAGAGTATAGGGGCTAGGGACAGCTGGATGTATAGGAATAACCACCTCATTTATAGCACAGAGATCTTGCATGGCGATCATGATCTCCTTGATAGCTAAAACTAGGATATTATAAAATGACTGACAAGGCACTGAAAGCCCACAGTGAAGGAACTTACATTTAAGTTGGTAGCTCGGGGCTTCAGGCCAAAGAAAATACTGTTTAAATTGTGGGAATGCATGAGCATCTTCTAGCTTAATCACTACTGGGGTGAAGGTAATAGCCTTCCCAGGCATGTCAATGGCCCCCACCCCAGGGTTTAATAGGAAGGTCAGTAAGGATAGTCATTATCAACATTGCTGAGACAGGCATCCATTACTCTGGGACTGTTAGGTGAGCCAAAAATAATTTGAGTCCCCATCTTTCATAGTAAGTCTCACCCAGTAAAGGGACAGGACATTCAGCCATTACCAAAAAGGTGTGGGTGAGGAGAACATTATTCTATAAGCAACATAAAGGAAGAATAAAGCATTTGGTCACTGGAGTCCCATTGATACCCATAACCCCACAAGAGTTAGAATCCAGTTATTCAGGATAAGAGGTAAGAGCAAAATAAAAGGCCCCACTGTTGAGGAAGCTATGGTTTTACCTGCAACATTCAAAGTTCCCAGAGGCCGCATTCCTCTGGTGGTGATGATTGGGCTGGAGGCCTACTGGAACCTTAAGGCTCCTCATTCCATAAACAACGACTGGGGCACTGGACTGGGGATCCTTAGATCCTCGGGACAGACAGTAAGCCTTTCAGTGTCCAATTTTGCCACATTTGGGGCAAGGTGACTTAAGAGGTTGACCTGCATTAGAGCAGTCTCTCTTCCAGTGACCCTTTTGCCAACAGGCATGACCTTTATCAGTTAGTTTACCATCCTTGGAAAAGAGCCAGCAGGTAAAATTCATTGCCCCCATAGTGCAGTGAAAAGGTCTGCATGCTGTTGTTGTCTTCTTGTTCTCATTCAATCTTAGATTTCTGTTTCCTTCTTTGTTCTTTCTCTATATCAGTTACAAAAACAAAACAAAACAAAATGAATCTGAGCAGCATTTAGTAGGTTATCAATGGGAGTTCCAGGTCCCAAAGATAGTTTTTGTAATTTCCTCCTAATATCTGGAGTTGACTAGGTAAGAAATCCATCTTTAAGGAGAACTCTGCCCTCCTAGTAGGGTAAATCACAGTATGTTTTTGCATAAACTCCTTAAGTTGTTCAAGAAATACTATTGAGTTTTCATTTGGGCCCTAATCAGTGTTAGCTAGCTTAGTGTGGTTTACTGGTTTGACTTTACTGGCTTTTGCATTTCCACATATCATCAGGGTCATTATAATCCCAGTTAGCCTGAAGTCCTATAGGATATTCCTTATCCAAAATATGTAATACATTATCATAACATATGGCTCCTGCAGTTACTCAGGACTTTCCTATCTGTAAGAGCATGCCACAAAATAATGTTGACATCCTTCCAATATAGTTCATAAATATGAACAACATCTCAGAAAGCTTCTGTATATTTCTCAGGATCATCTGAAAAGCTATACAAATCCTGTTTGATTTGCTTAAGATCCTGAATATAGAAATGTTGTTGACCTCTAACTTGAGCTTTGCCCAATAGCTCCCAAAGAGAGCATATATATGTATCTGTGGGGCTGTAGTATTTGCTGGGGACACTGAGTAAGGAGGAGCAGAGCCCTTTTTGTCTGAATTCTGAGCATTATTTCTGTGGTTAGGAGGTAGCTCAAGAAACAGAAAATCACCCAAACTAGGAGGTTCCATTTTATTTAGAAGTGCCATCACACCTGGATCTAATTTGCATTGGTTACATAAGTCAGGCAGATGTCCTAGTTACTTCCTTGTTGTTGGAACAAAATACCCAACACCTACAATTTAAGGAAGGAGAGGTTTACTTTAGCTCAGTTTTACAATCCATGGTCTGTTAGCTCCAAGGCAGGACAGCATGGCAGAAGAACATAGTGGAGGAGAAGCTGTTCATATCATTCTGGTGGAGAAGCAGAGTGAGTAAAGGAAGGGGTGAGTAAAGGGAGAGGGAGATTTGCCCTTCCAGGCCACACCTCCAGTGACCTCTCTCCTTGAACCAGGCCCCACCTCCCAACATCACATTTAGCTATAAACTCATTAGTGGACTATCATGCCCCTATAATCCAATCACTTCCTAAAAGCCCCCCCCCATAAGTTCATGAGGCTTTAGGGAAGACCTCTAGATATAAAGCATAGCAGCAAAGAAAGTTTGTACATAAGATGCCTCTTGGCATTTTCCTGCCTTTTTGCAAAAGAGATCTAACTGGAATATATCTGAGACCTCTGCAGTAGGTTCTGATCTCCTGCTCGTTGTAACTGCACAAGGCTGAGAAAAAAACTAAAAGATAGAACTAAAAAGACAGAGAAACTGCGGATCCAGGATGGCCAACACTGCTTAATCAGCAAAGTCACTGGTCAGTCCAAGCCACTGATTTTTATTGATAACCAGCTGGGATAAAGGCAAGCTACATTTGAGGATGGAACTTCCTGCAAGGACATGCACTCAGTGCAGTTTCTATGGAAACTAATGCAGGAAAAGCTTGCAAAGGAAAAAGACAGAGCACTTTCGAATTAGGAGCAAAATAGACAAAATATATGGTTATAATCAAATCCTTGTCCTTCTAGTCAAGACAGTTTTAGTTGCGGGAACGGAATTTGGATGCAATTACTGTGACTTCCGCACGTAGGTTTTGGCCAGACTTGCTTCTCGCAATAAGCCAATTGCAGGGTTAACTCTTTACAGCCTACACTGCTCACAGCCTGCTTTGGGCATAATCAATATTGCAGCCCCCTACAGGAGTATAGTATTATAATCAATGCCTCAATTCATTGGCCAGTTCGCTTGATCTCCCAGCTTGTACTGAGACCATTCCGTATTCCAAAAGAAAATAAGTCTTTTTTTTCTTAAGTGCCTAGGGATCAAACCTATCCCAGTTCCATAAGGTGCATCCCAGAGGTAAATCAAAGGGAACCAACTAGGAATTACCCATCTGCAAGGAAAAAGAGCACACAGGCCCAGAAAAGGTATTCCCCTTCTAAGGAAAAATAAACTGGTAGTAACAGGGAAAAGCATCCCTTTTTCTCCACCTGTGGCCTAGGGATAGATAGGTCATAAGGTATCTTGCCCAAGTTCCAGATCTGGGTGGTCAGTCACTTTCTACTTCTGACCTCTGTGTTGTTTTTGTAACTAACCAACAACTCAGCATGCCTCTCAAGAAATAGTGCACTGTTTGTCCTGTCAAATATCTATAGGGATGGGAGCCTGACACTCATTTTCCAATGCATAAGCTGATGTAAACATTCTAATATATACCAAAAAACTATAGCAGTCTTTGAATCTATTGGTATGTAAACCTAGACTTAATTAATACTCTATCCAGAAGCAAAAGCACTCAAAGCAAGGTTATTGTGGTAAAGTTAGTGAGCTATTAACAGTATGCCTTTTTCTGATGAAAAGCAATGTTAACACCTCAAAGTGCCAGAAGAGATAACAAAAATTCAAAAGCCTAGTAATAAATGCTGGTACAATACCAAATAAGCCTAGTGGAAAGAAAACAGGAGACAAGTTTCATGAGCACAACAGCCTGAAATTCCATACCGACTACACAAATGCTTTACCAAGGCATAAAGTCTCAAATACATTGGAACAATTTCAAGCCCATGGACTATTGCAACATATCATAAATACAAAAAAAAATGAAGGCTCATTGTCTTAACTTGAAACAGAGAGTGGGAGTGTGAGAGATCTAATCTACCATTCAGGGAATCAATGAACTGAGTCATGGCACCAAAAAGATGTCACTGGAAAGCTGCTGATATAGCAAGGAACCGGCCCCTCGCTTTCTTGGTCCTCTGTTCTTTGTGCCCTTGATCAAAGAATTCAAGACACATAGGTGGCCATGCAGAAGTCTAGGTAGAATTTATTGTAAAGTAGATATATAGAGAGTTATGCCTTCAAGCAATAGGGCAGGCAGTGCTATAAAGGCATCTGTACCCAGTGTGTGTGGAGGTAACTTTTTATGCACACAAGAGTTATTTCTGGGGTTCAGGGAACTAGGGTAATTATGCTTATCATCATTTTACTCAGAAGTTACTTTGAAGTTGAAAAATGTCTTCCTGTCCTTTTTAGATGGTCAGTATTTCCTCAGGGGCTCTAATCATTTAAGAAACTTACAAAAGAAATTTATGAATGTTAAGTTTTTAATTTAAACCAGATCCCAGCCCAAGGCAGGAGTGTCTTTAAAGAACATTTCCTTTCCTTTCCTGATTTCATTGGGCTATGGCATCCAGGAATATTATATGCCTTGTTCTAGAAATGGAGACCCTGTGTCTTTGGGTCTGACACCTAATACATTACTATAAATGTGTTATACATTGAGGCCTTTGTTTCTTAACTATAACTGGTAAAGCATGCTATTGTGGACCCCATGTTTGTCTCTCAGCTAATGTCTAACTGCCTGCCTAACACTTGGGAGTTTATTCATGTGCATGGTGTGAGGTATCGATTTAATTTTATCTTCTTCCAAATGTTTCCCCGTGGTCCCACCATTTATGAAAAAGTCCCATTTTACCCAGTGGTTTGAGATGCTACCTTTGTAATATACAATATTATGACAGGTAAGTTGAGCTAATTTTGGCTGTTAGATGCTAACATTGAAGGAAGCTGGATGAAAGAGTAATAGAGCTCTCTGTATTGTTTTTGAAGTGTTTCTGTAAGCCCCAAATTAATTCAAGTTAAAAAGTTAAATACTGATTCTCACTCATGGTCCTCAGAAATTTGGATTTAATTGATCTTAGAGATAGATAGGTAGGGTTTTTAAAATCCATTCTGATGATTCTAATGTGCAATCAAAGTTGATACTCACTGCCTTAAACTTATTTCTTCAATGGAGGGAAACTGGGAGATAGATGCTCCAAACTAGCAGAAGATTCTGAAAGTCATGTATGATGTGCTCACAAGTGTATAAAAATACATATAGAAAGAATAGGAAAGAAATGAATGAAAATGTTCACAATAGTTGCTCATGATTGACCTGCCTGCTGACATGATGAATATTTTACTTATTAATTTTTCTCTTTTTTTTTTACTTTGTAGCATTTTCTCTATTTTCTATGGTCAGATAAAAATTGTACTTAAAAAAAGAAATTTTTTTAAATTTGAAGCTTCCCATTTGGGAACAGAAGGCTCAGTGTAGCCCGTCTGCCCATATTCTGGGGATATATTAAAACACTGGCCTCAAAGAACAGCTAAAAGTCTTCAGTTGAGAATTTGTAGCAGTTTTGCTATATAGAGTAGAGGAACATGCTCTGTCAAGCTCAGTATTCCCCTGTAAGCTGGAGGATTGAGCCCTATTTGAGAAATAGATTTTCTGGAAGCATCAGGATGGGAGCAGAAGACCAGCACCCTCCAGGCAGCCCCTCTGACTCCCAGTGCCGACCCATTCAGAGACATGTTAGGAAGAAAAAGCAGGACATAGAAAAGGGAGCAGAATGTGAATCCAGTGTCTGGCTAGGGTTGTATCCTTAAGTAACTGTGTATCCATGTTGGAGAGCAGGTGGGGTTTTTTGCCTTCACACTCTCAGGTAAAATGAGGAAATAAATGAGATCTCTCTAAAATTAGGAAGTGAATTAGCTCAGCACATCTCAAACATTCCTTATGCATATCACTCACTGAGCATCTGTTGAAATACAGATTGTCAAGTAGCACAGCTGGGTCATGACCTGAAAGTCTGCATTTCCAGGGAGCTCTTGGCTGAGGCCAATGCTGCTGGTCCCTGGACTCTACTTGGAAGATTGAGAATCTGGACTGTAGATGAATGCAGTGGTTCTCAACCCTGGGTGCATGTTGGAATCAGAGAGGGAGTTTCAGAGACACCAATGCCTGCCTTCCACCCTCTGAGATTGGTCTAGGGTGTAGCCTGGGCTTTGGAGATTTTATAAACTGCCAAGTAGGATAATTCTAATGTGCAGCCAAGTTTGAGAACTACTGGGCTAGAATTGGATAACTCAGGATCTTTTTAGCGTGTTGGTTCTTAAGATTGGCTGTAGGTTAGAAGCATTTGGAGTACTTTGAAAATGTACTGATGTGTCAGAGTGGCCTTCTAGGGTGCTAGAAACACTATGTTTTGATCCAGGTGGGGATTGCACAAGTCTATACTGGTACCTGTGTAAGAATTCATCAAGCTGTGAACATAAGATGAGTTCACTTTGCTGTATGTAGGCCACACCTTCGGAAGAAAACATGAATGATACTGATGTCTGTGTCTAGGGCTGAAGCCTGCTGGTTGGGAGGCAAGCCCAGGCATTGATGTGCTGGGGAAGAGGGGGGCACTGTTTTGTGGTACTGGAGATTGAACCCAGGGCCTTTGCACTGAACTACATTCCCAGCTCTTTTTTGTTTATTTTTGAGACAGGATCTTTCTAAGTCACTAAGTTGTCCAGGAGACACAAACTTGTGGTCCTCCTGTCTCAGGCTCCCAGAGTGCTGGGATTGCAGGTGTATATCACCATGCCTGCTGGCTGGGCTGGGCGCTTCTAAGACACTGCTGCCGTGCCACTGCCTTGTGTGCCTCCACAGTGTGGATGATGGCTCCCACTAGCATGAATGACAGGAGGAATCTGAGACAACCTGTTCATGGCTGAGCCCAGTGGATGGAGGCCAGTGTTGGGGGGTCTAGCTTATGCGGGTTCCAGATAACCTGAAGAGTATTTAATTTACACTTTACAAAGAACCTTTGCCCTGACTTGGCGAGATGGGTTACTATGGTATACAGTTTGGAGAATGGAGGCTCAGAGATGCAGGTGAATTGTGCAGAGGAGTAACAAGGCTTCTCAATGCATCGTCTTTTGGCCTGTATGACACCCCTGAAGCTCAGGAGCTACAGGGAGGCCCATGGCCAAGTATGGACCAGAGTGAACTAAACCAGCATTTCTCTTTATGATTGTGACTTGCCTGAGGCCCCTCCACCTAATATTCCTCACTCCCCTTGCCCAAGAGAAGCTCCAAGAACATGTTCTCTTTAGTATTTAAAGATTTCATCTAATACTGGGTCCATTAGAGGCTTCTCTGGGTGATAATTTGTTGTCCCTTCTAGTTGCTTCTCCTCCTAACATGTCCCAAGACTGTTAGGTACATAAAAGATGAGTTCTTCTCAACCTCTGATGCCCAGGAAAATCACCTGCGCATTTAGAAAATACACATCCCTGAGACTCCTATACCCCATCCTAAGACCCCGGTTGAACTAGATACTGAGGAGTAGTCCACAAAAATCTATTTGCTTGTCAATCTATATTTTTAAAAGTTCTCATGCATAGCTAAGGTTGGGAATCACTGAGCTAAAGCAACATTGAGGAATAGCTGATTTACCGGCTGATGACCATCCTTTGGCCCTAACTTGATTAATGTTTTCATTCAACCAACATTTCTTGGTCACTTACCATGTGCCAGTTACCACTATGCTAGGCAATAGTATATGAGGTTTGTTGAGACAGATTCTAGTATATGGAAACCAGTGGGGTCATGGCGAATCTGATAGCTTCCTCCCCCGTGAGTCCAAGGGAATGTAACAAGATTCCCTCCATTGACTGATAAATGATAAAGCATAGCGCCTCAGAGCAGCAGTAAACTAGTGAACCAGAACTGGGGATTCCAAAAGAATGTTAATTCCTCTCCCTGAAAGTAGGTGGTAGAAGTGGGCAGGGGCTAGTGGCAGGGGCACAGAGGGTGTGAAATGGCAGAGACCCAGAATGACAGGTCTGATGTAACCTCTGATGTTGACTCAGTGGTGTCAAATGGTTGCCAAAGGAAAGAGATTCACTCCTGTGTAACTCTTGTGTGCCTTACATACATCTCTCTGTTTTTTTTTCCTTCAGTGATCTGCAAGATTCCATTGACTGTCACACTGATCATCCACATAGCCTACCATTTTCTTCTTCTAGCAAGCCTATCCCAGTTGCGCCTCAGGCCACCATCTTTTCCCAGATCTCCAGAGCCTTTTCTTTGGCTGAACCCCTTGATCAGACCCCCGTGAGCCAGAACACTCCCTCTCTGACACTGAGGGGTCACCTTCCTTCTCCCCAGCCTTCAGCTCCCATACTTTCCAGCCCTGCCATTGATATACCTGCTCAATCTCGAACTGTCTCTTCCCTGCTACCCCAAACTGATCTTTCTCACACCTCGCCACCTGTGAGGCCCTCACTACCTTCTGTCACCATGTCTGCCCCTGTGAATGACGTCATCATCAGCACAACCCCTGGAGCGACAGGTAAATAAGAGGAGTCAAACTGCTTCTACAGTAGTTGGGGTTTTTAACTACCTCAAAAAAATGTCAAGATATGTGATAAGACCACATTGAGTCTGTCTTTTTCTGAAGGGGGAGAAACATTTGGAAGACCTAAGCATAGGTTCTCATAGCCAGCGTGACGTGGGACAAGCAGTTTGGCTTTTTTGACCCAGCCTGTAATATGTAAAGGTGGAAATAATTTCTCTTACTGCCCTGGCTTGAAAAATGATGGTGTATGTGAGAATACTATGGAAACTGCCAAAGGCTCCCAGGTGCAAAAAAAGCTTAATGGTACAGAAATAAAGGGAAGAGAGAAAGAAGAGAATTCTGGATACCCTCTGGAGTTTCAACTCAGTGAATAAAAAGCAGTTCTTCCTCTAGAATTTGGAGGGTGGAAGGCAAAGCCAAGTTTGAGGTGACATTAAAGTGATGCTCAGTTTGTGGTCCCTACCTCCTCTGCCACCATGCCAACATCTGCAGGGGATGTGGAGTTTCATCCAAATGACTTGTTATTTCTTCCAGTTTGCACTAATCTCTCTTAAATAATTTTTAATAAATATGGCATTTTTATAGGCAGAATTATAGAACCATTAGGACTTGAGTCAGGGGAAGGTTCAATGGTTAATAAAGAATAAAGAAAAATTGAAATGTGTTAGTTTAGACCTACTACGATGCCCATCTTTCCAAAACTATTCCAGTAGACCCTTAGAATCAACATAATAGGCCTCACAAAGAAATATCAAGGGGGCCTCCTGCTTCCGTGCTGCTACTCCTAGCACAACAGAAGCAAAGCAACAAAATGTGTAAAAGATGCACACTGGAGCATTACCAGGGAGCTATAAAGTTGATAAAACAGAAAGATTCCCTAGGAGAGGAATGGTTCGGTAAGATGTGCCGCCTCAGCACAATGACTATTATACAGCCATGTAAGTCATTAGAACAGCTACACAGATACTTAGGGGCATTTTTCAAGTGTTAATGTGAAGTGCAAACAACCACAGAGCAAGTAGTTTGCAAGCAGTGTTTATAACAGTGTAAAAACACATGGGTAAGGGTTAGAATGGAATATACAAAATAAGAAATACAGTGTTAGTAGTGAAATTCAGAGACTTTTCTTGTTCAAAACAGGTTTATGTCATTGTTTTCCAATTTAAGACACTATAAAATCAGACACAGCTGACAGTCTAGTTGTTGATTTCATTTTTTTTTTAAAAAAGACCTAGTGACCCACATAAAATCCTGTACACATTATACCAATGAAATACAAGTATACTTGTACTTATATGGATGTATACTAAATATACTAACGTGCTTTTCCTTTTTTTAGTTAGGTTTACTGAAGTATAATTTCCATTAATTAAAATGCATCCAGTTCTACAGATAAATGAAATTTTTTACAGTACTGTGCAGTTGGATAAGCACCCACGGTCTTGTAACCATCCTCACATCCAAGAATATAACTTCCCACTATCCCCAAAATACCCTTGTGTCCCTTTGAAATACACACCTACCCTCCCTGGCCCCTGGCCCCCACTGATCAGTTCTATTTCCCTAGTTTTACCTTGTCTAGAATGTTAAATAATGAGAATAGTATAGTACTCCGATGTAGACTTTGGAGTTTGGCTTCTTTCACTTAGCGTAATGTGTTGGAAAATTGGAGATCCATCCATGCTATTGAATGTATTACAGTTAATTCTTCTTAATCACTAAATTATATTCCACTGTATGGATGTACCAAAGTCCATTCATTTTCCAGTTGATAGACATTTCAGTTCTTGCTAGTTTGGAACTAATATGAAAAAGGCTAAGTTTCCTTAAGACTTATGTTTTCTTTTCTGTGGGACAAATACCTAGGAGTGTGTTGGCCAGATCATGGGGTCTGTGTGCGTTTATCTTTATTAGTGATTTTTTTTCCATCATGTGTTCATGAAATGATTTGGCTCTTTGATACAGAAGTTGTCAACACCAGCAATGTTTCTGATCTTGAGAGCCAAGTGTCTCAGATGGAGCAGGCTCTGTCCTTAGGCAGCTTGGAGCCTAACCTCGCTGGTGAAATGATAAACCAAGTCAGCAGACTTCTTCATAACCCACCTGCCTTGCTGGCCCCTCTGGCTCAAAGGTATGACTTAGCAAACTTAAGAGGTGCTGAAAGGGGACCTTTAGTGCTAAGGATGCTGCTTGTGTGATTAGTTAGAGCCAAGCGTTTTTCTTCCAAGGACTGATTTCATAATGACTTCTCAAGTTGCTACCCTCTATTCTGCTTGAATGGGGAAGAACAAGTGAGAAAAAAAGAAGAAAGAAAAAAAAAAACGAGAGTGCTAAATTTAAAGTGCCACCTATCTTTACAGGTTGCTAAAAGTAGTTGATGACATTGGCTTACAGCTGAATTTTTCAAGCAAGACCATAAGTCTAACCTCCCCTTCTTTGGCTCTGGCCGTGATCAGAGTGAATGCCAGTGATTTCAGTACAACTACTTTTGCGGCCCAAGACCCTGCAAATCTTCAGGTACAATCTGATTTCTTATGGGGAAAGAAAAAAACCATTGTCTTGTGTATGATTATAGCCCCTGTTGTACTTCCAGATTGAGGCAATTACTGCTGATCAGCAGGGTGATATTTAAAATATTTAACATCCAGAACAGTGGCTGAGGCACCACAGAATCGATGGTAAAACACTTGCCTAGCACTTTGGATGCCGGCATCCAGTCTCTAGCAGCATGCAAAAGAAAAACAAAATGACACTGGTCTTTGGCTGGAGTGGGATGTCAGAGATTCTCACTGTGCCCTGTTAACCCTTTTGCACCTGGATTTTGGAAGCTTTGGGAGTTTTTTTAGGGGGCCAGGGTGATCTTCAGGGGAGATGCTAGACAGTTGGGAGGGCTAGGCAAGGCGATCGATCAGCTACTTACCAACCCATTTCAGTATTTTGACAAGTGTTATAACTACATTGTTGTATTTAGTGGTGCTGAAAATCAATCCTGCTTTTAGTGTTTTCTCTCCACCTACAAAAGGGAATGAGGGCTAGAAAACCCAAGTAAAACCATGTTTTGCTTTTTAATTTTCATAGTCTCTCCTTTACAAGTGTAGAGCATGGGGCTCTATGCAGACTTTATCCTCGCTGATGCTCACTAGCTTGGTATGTCTGCTGCTGGGGTCTCCTGGGATCTGTCATTCTTACTATTTTTGACTGTTACTTTTTGACTATTTCTGTGTATCCCTAAGATGATTCCTTGCCTCCTTGGAAGCCTCATCTCCTTATTTCCCATCCTCTCTTTAGTAGCAAACAGAGAGACAGAAGCTGAAGCCCTTTTACACGGAAGTACCGCAGACCCTCCATCTTAGTTGTGTTTTCCATTTCCTCATTATACCAGCTCCAGACAGTTTTATTTCTCACTTGATTTTTCAGGTTTCTCTGGAAACTCAGGCTCCTGAAAATAGTATTGGTGTTATTACTCTGCCTTCATCACTGATGAGTAATTTGCCAGCTAATGATGTGGCGCTAGCTTCCAGGATTCAGTTCAATTTTTTTGAAACACCAGCCCTATTTCAGGTAAAGTTGCTGCTCATTGCTTTTGGTTGGGGTTTGTTTAGAGGTGAGGGGATTTGATTCCTTTTAATGCTCACATATTCTTAAGATTGCCACAAATCAAATGAATTGATGAAACTGCAACTATTTTATTCATAGCCTAATGATGCTGGCAATAATAACTAACAATAACTGACACATATTATTTACCATTTGCTAAGCACTGTCCTAAGCACTTATAAATGTTGACGCTGATCCTCTCAATAATCCTGTGAGGGAAGGAAGAACTGTTGTTACCCCATTTTACAAATGAGGCTCAGAGAGTTTAAGTAACTTGCTAGGGACTCACAGTTTAAGTGGCTTAATGTTATGTTTCCTTTAAAGACTCATGAGATCCTGTTGTGTCAATCTGTGCAATTTAACTCAGTATTTAGAGCATTATAGTAGAATAAGTTCTGCTTTAATTGTGGACCCTTGGGAAAGCCACTTTACTCCCTGACCCTCAATTTCTGACCCATGTGGTAAAATAGTGTGGACCAAATAGTCCTTAGTTCTCCTTCTAGGTTTAAAACTCTCTAATGATATTTCATTTGCCCTTCTCATCTTGCTGATTCTTTGGTATGCTAGGATCCTTCCCTGGAGAACATCTCTCTGGTCAGCTATGTCATATCATCAAGTGTTGCAAACCTGACCGTCAAGAATTTAACAAGAAACGTGACAGTCACGTTGAGGCACATCGAACTGAGCCAGGTGAGCAGAGGCCAGTCTGGTCTGCTCACTGACCAGAAATGCCTTGTGCAAACTGTGCCCATGAAACAGGGCTTGGGAAGGGCAGATCTAGCAGACAGAACCGTGAACTCATGGAAGTAATGTGTAAGACTAGAATCATCTAGTCACTTGTAGGTTTTTAACATGCCTAATAATTGACCACTTGGTTTCCAAGAAGGATTGGTGCAAAAGCAAGTTGTTATCAACTGCTGGGTTTCACTGTGTGTGAGTCTGTAGCTGCAGCTCTGATTCTCACCTCCAAAGAGAGACCATCTCTCAGCTCTGTTCACATTGAGCTTCAGCTATAACCTTGCTTCTCACAGTGTGCTCTGCAAACCCAAAACGTCAGTGTCACCTAGAAGATGGCTATAAATTCAGCCTCTCAGGCCATGTCCCAGATTCACTGAGCCACAATGTGCCTTTTAACAAGGCTCCAAAGTGATGCCTATGCACAACTGATACATTTAAGGAGCATTGACCTCTATGGGGCTCACTTACTTTTAGGGACTACATAAAATATAACTCCCAAAATCAAGCATAAGATTCTGAAATTTAAAATACTTTAGTTTTTTCTAATGGCCTTTCAGTTTTTCAGGTCAGTGAATTAATTAATTGTGACTTGTCTTTCTCCTGCAGGATGATTTAACAGTGAGATGTGTATTTTGGGACTTGGGCAGAAATGGTAGGTTCAGCCAAAACCTTTCTGAGACCTTGAGTGGGTGAGTGGGAGAAGCAGGGAGTCATTGGTGCTGTGGCCTTGCTGATGGGATATTATTCTCAATGCCAACAGGTGGCAAAGGAGGCTGGTCATCCGATGGCTGCTCTGTCAAACACAGGAGACTGAATGAAACCATCTGTACTTGCAGCCACCTTACAAGCTTCGGCATCCTCTTGGTAACATGCCCGTACTCCATGCCCTTGGATTCTGGGTCTGAGGGGTAGCTGGGCATCATATCAGAATGCCTAATCTAATGGATAACTTGAACAGATGATCAAAAGAGTATAATATTTCGGCAAAGTTATACACCAATGAAATTCCTCTTCTGATAAGTGAATGCACCTGAAGGAAAATATTTGAATATGGAATACAAGTTGTGTTAGCTTTCATGACTCTAGGACAAATTACCTGACTCCCACAACTTAAAGGCGGGAACATCATGGCAGAAGAACATGTGGAAGAAAGCTGCTCACTTCGTGGCATCTGGGAAGCAGAGCTGGGAACAGCATCAGAGAGGAAAGGGATGAGGGACTTGGTATAGTCTCCAAAGTCGTGGCTCTGTGACCCACCCAGTCACACCCCAAAGTGTCCTTCACTGCTCTCCTAGTCATTTCTTAATCCAGTCCAGTTGGCAGATTAATGGTCAAGTGTTGCTTCACATCGTATTTTCACATTTAAGTTTTTCTCTTTTAAATGGCTAAGCAGACTGAGGAGTTCAAATTAGAATGAATGATGAAAATTGTTCAGTTTATAATGTATTTTAAAACTTTTACAGAAATTTTCACATCAACGATCTTATTTAATCTTCCCAGTAATCCTGCAGAATGGGACAGTGTTATTGTCATTGTATTGAAATTAGAAGTCAGACTCACAATTGCCCAGTCACAGAAGTCAGAGATATAAGAGCCAGAAGCCAAATGCCAGTCTGTAAGCTCATACTCCAGTGCTTTTCCAGTACACTAAAAAGCAGTGATCAAGTACTCGGGTTTGGAGTCAGACAGACCTGAATTTGAACCCTGATTCTCCCACTTCGTAGGTGTGTGAACGTAGACAAATTACATAACCTCTCTGGTCTCACTTTCCATATCTTTGTCTGATGATAATTGTGCCAGCCTCCTTTAGGCTGGTTGAACAGACTGTGTGTGAATGGGTACTTAGAACATTCAATAAACATAAATCATGACTTCTGCTTTTTAAAAAATATTTTATCATTGAAATAAATATTTTATTTTCCAGGACTTATCTCGGACATCCTTACCACCTGGTCAAATGATGGCTCTGACATTTATCACATATATTGGTTGTGGGCTTTCAGCAATTTTTCTATCAGTTACTCTTGTCACCTACATAGCCTTTGAGTGAGTATCCATAACTGGAAATTTGGATTATAGAACCCGTTGCTCACCTCCATCTCTAGAATTTAAGTGCTTTCCTTCACCTGCCCTGCCCTGTACACCCACCTAGCAGAGCACCTAGGTAGGAAACTTTTTGCAGCTTCCTGGCTTCTGTGCTTGCTATTCTGTGAGCTCAGTGAATGCAAGAGATGTATTTTGATCATGTCTGTACTCCAGAGTGATGCCTGGTACCTAGTTCACATTCAGCATGAAATAAATGAAAGATACAGATCCCTAAATCCAAGAGCTTATGGTCTGAAATAGACCATAGCACCATGTAGAGTGGAACTATTAATAAATATAAATTATATTGAGAAAACACAAAAGGTTAAATATATTAAATGGTACAGGGATGAAGAAGGGTGTAAAATTTCACTGCACAAAATGCTCAGCGAATGTTACTTTGTATATCACAAAGCAAGAATGACATTCCAAATAAGAGCATCTCCTTCTAGGCTTATCAGAGGGGTTCCCCTGGTCATTTTTTATGGGGAATTCTGACACACTGTATTAAAAAAGGAAAGAAATAGGCATTTTTATTATATTAACTAAATGGGACAATGTGTAGATTCTGGGGTTACAGTTTGAACACTGATCAGGAAATGTACAAATTTATTTTCAGTGCCAGACTAAGATACAACTATTACTATAGATATCTAGTGGACCTTTGGAAATATAGTTAGTGAGACTAAATTACCATAAGGCTAACCATAACTCAGAATGTTTCACTACATCTAACTTTGTATACATTAACATGTACGTGTCATCAATCAGCTGTATTTTCCTATGCTATTACATTTAGCTATAATTTAAACTCTTCTTTCCATAATCTTATTAATTAATAATATAATATGGGAATCTGCCATATTTTGAATTTCTGAGTATAGCAGCTTATTATACAAAAAGCAGCAGCAATGCTTCCAGAAGCAGTTTAAGAGAAGTAGGGTGGGGGCTCAGTTTGCTACAAACTATTTAAAAGTATGGGTCAATAGTCAATATGCAAAAGATCCCACAGAAATATAAATACATATTTTTCCATATGGTTATCATAGATGAGCCTTTTTAGAGTTCTCCTTAGTTGTTGGTTTTAATGTCCTCCCAATACAATATCCACTTAAAAGAGAGGAATTTTATGTATATAGACATTTACCAAAGAATAAAAATAAACTACCTAGAACTCAGAGACAGACTGACAAATATGCTTATGGAAGGGTTGGCTGAAAGTAATGGTAGTTATTTTCTTGCCCTTTCCTTTTAGAAAGATCCGGAGGGATTACCCTTCCAAAATCCTCATCCAGCTGTGTGCTGCCCTCCTCCTGTTGAACCTGGTCTTCCTCCTGGACTCTTGGATTGCCCTGTATAACACACGAGGCCTCTGCATCTCAGTGGCTATATTTCTTCATTATTTTCTCTTGGTCTCATTTACATGGATGGGCTTGGAAGCATTCCATATGTACCTGGCCCTTGTCAAAGTGTTTAATACTTACATCCGAAAATACATCCTTAAATTCTGCGTTATTGGCTGGGGTATGTATATATTTGCTTGCACATTGCCTGGGCTTTTTCTCCAGTGTTTTGATGTTTAATCAGGTAGAGGCATGATGAAGCAAGTCACTCTTTGACAAATTTCTAAAACACCGTTACCCTCTTTACTGGCTGCGCTGCTCACAGTATAATCTTTCTAATCTTTTTCTAGAACACTGTATATCCTCTGGATTTTTTAGGAACATAACACTCTGAGGTTGGGCCATGAATCCTCTTTGTATCTCCAGCAACTGGAATTGGGGCTAGCACAGAAGGTGCCAGAAGGTACCAGAAAGTACTCAATAAATTGTTAGCTTGATGTGGTAAAATGAGGCCAAACTCTCAGTCCCTGAACTCCCAGCTAGCCTCATTCTTATTTGTACCTTCCAGACATAAGAGACATGTATGAGGAAGGAATGCTCAGAAGGGCAGAGTGAGTGTGCATGTAAACTAATGTAACATCGCCACCATGCTGGCATATTTCAAATCATGTGACCTGTTAGTGAGTCACAAAGCCTTAGATTTCCCAAAGATCTTGTAGGCTTCTTCGTTCAGTGTAGGTGCCTCCTCAACTTGACATGATTATCCTGGAATAGATAATCCAACCATTGCTTGAACACTTCCATGATTGGGGAGCTCATTTCCTTACAAGGCAGCCAATGAACATTTTCCAAACTCTACAGTTCTGTTTTTCCATCATGTTCAGTTGGCTCCCTGGTGGCACTTATCAGTAGTCTTGGTTTTGTTCTCTCAGGGAAAAAAATAATAAGCTGATGCCTTTTCTGTGAAGGAATCCTTTAGATAACCCACAAATATAATACCCTATATTTCAATGCATCTTCACACAAATCACCTCATTAAAGATAGGCCAGTGAGGTTAGTAGGTCAGTTATTGGCAACACCAGGGGAAGAAACTAACTCCAAATGATGTGATTTACTCCCAATTCACAAGGCTAGAAAACAGCTGAGTCTGGCCTTCTGATTCGTTCTACATGTCCTTTCCACTGTATTACAGCCAGCACCCCCCACTTCCTCTTCGTCTGGATAAATAAGTAGTCCCTATACAACAGGCTTGCAACCCCTTTGCCACCCTTGTCATGTCACCCTGTCATCATTGTTTGGGAAGAACAATAGAACAGCATCTTTCCTCTCACTTGTCCCAGAAACATAAGGCACTGCTCAGGTATTGAGCATAGATTCCTTTTTTAAAAAGCAATGTTATTAGTACATATTTGGCATACATAGTGCTCACATGCATCATAGGAAATTTGTGCCTGTACATAGTATACCTTAATTCTTCTTTTTTTTTCATTTCCCTCCCTTCCCTTCAACTCTTCTTCCTCTCCTCATTTACAGAACCTTCATATTTTTTCTTCCATTCTCTTTTTTTTTTCTTCCATTCTCTTTTTAAAAATTTTTTCCCTTCCTTCCCCCTCCCTCCTCCTTTATTCCCCTTCCCATTTTGAACATGTTTTTCCTACTTCCCAGTATCTATCCTTTATTTTGCTCCTTGTTCACCCTTAGGGTTTTTCACACAAGAGAAACAATGAGATTTTTAAACTTCTGCGTCTTATTTATTTCATTTAAAATTATGGTCTTGAGGTATATCCATTTACCTACAAATGACTCAAGTTTATCCTTTTTATGGCTGAGTACTACTCCATTGTATATAAGTATCACATTTTCTTTATCTGTTCATGTGATAATGAGAATTTGAGCTGCTTCCAAGATTTAACTATTCTAAAGTGTGCTATTATAAACATCAGTATGCATATATCACTGTGGTATGATGCTTTTAACTCTTTCGGGAAGATGGCTGGAAAGGGAATAGCTGAGTCCAATGGAACCTCAAGTTTTAGTTTTTTGAGGAATCTCCATACTGATTTCCATAGTGGTTGTACCAGTTTACACTCCCACCAACAATGGACAAGGATTCCTTTTCCCTACTTCCTCACCAGCATTTGTTATTGGTTGATTTCTTGGTGATACCCATTCTTTCTGGAGTAAGATGGAATCTCAATGCTGTTTTAATTTGCATTTCCTGAATGACCAGTGTTATTAAACATTTTTTCATATATTTATTTGCTGTTTGTACTTCTTCGTCTGAGAAGTGTCTGTTCATTTCAGATGTCCATGTTTGGATTTGTTGTTCAGGAGGATATTATTTAATTTCCATGTGTTTATGTAGTTTTTATGATTTCTTTTTTCATCGATTTCCAATTTCATTGCACTCTGAGCTGATAATATGCATGGCATAATTTCAATTCCTTTGCCTTTACTTATGCATGTTCTGTGAGTTAGTATTTGGTTTATTTTGGAGAAAGTCCCATGTACTGCTGAGAAGAATGTGTATTGTTGTTGGGTAGAACACACTGTAGATACCTACTAAGTCCATTTGTTCACAGGTTGGTTCAACTCTGCTATTTCTTTGTTGATTTTTTGTCTAGTTGATCTGTCTGTTTGTAACAGTGGAGTATTGAGGCCCCACCATTACAATTGTATTAGTGTTTAACCAATTTTTCTTATCCACTAGTATTTGTTTTATGTAGTTGGGTGTATCAGTATTTGGTGAATATATATTTATGATTGTTATCTTTTCCTATTGGATTGTTCCCTTAACAAGTATGTAGTGACCTTTGTTTCTTCTAGTCAGTCTTGAAATCCAGTTTGTCTGCAAGTAGAACAGGTACCCTTGCTTCTTTCCTGGTTTCTGTCGCATAGAGTATTGTTTTTCATCTTTTGACTTTCAGTCTATGATTTTTTTCGAGTTAAATATGTTTCTTGTATGCAGCATATTACTGAATCTCACTTCTTGATCCATTCCACCAGTCTGTTTCTTTTGATTGGTGAATTGAGGCCATTCATAATGATGGTTATGACTGATAGGTATTGACTTGTCCTTGTCATCATATTATTTTCCTGTTAATTCCCTTCCTTTCCTTTCTATTTGATTGCTTGCCTTGCCTGGTGGATTCAGTCTGTTGGGATTCTTGGACTTGCCTTTTTCTTGAATATCCTTCAAAACTTTTGGAGTGCTGGTTTGGTGATCATGAATTTCTTCAGGTGCTCTTTATCATGGAAGTATCTTATTTCTTCATAATTTTTGAAAGATAATTTTTTTGGATACATCAGTCTGGGTTGGAGATTGTTTTCTTTTAGGGATTGAAATACTTCACTCCAAGCTCTCCTTGAAAGCTCTCCTTGACTTAAGGGTTTGTATTGAGAAGTTTGCTGTGATTCTGATGGGTTTTCCTTTATAGGGAATTTGTTTGTTTTCTCTAACAGCTTCTAATATTCTGATCTTGTGTTGAATTTCTGGAATCTTGACTATTATATACCTTGGTGTAGTTTTTTTCTGATCATGGTTAATTAGAGTTCTATATGCCTCTCTTATCTGTGTGTCAACTTCCTTTTCCGTGCTTTGGAAATTGTCTGCTATTACCTCTGTGGACAAGTATTTTTTATCTCCTTTGTGACATCTTTTGATTTTTCTTTGATTCAGATTAATCATATATTATTCTTCTTTGCATCATCTAGTAGCTATTGGATTAAATTTTTGTGGTCCCTTGCTATTTTTAAGAAGTCTTTCATTTAATGATTGCTAACTGCAACCCTGCCTTCTAGATCTGATATTCTCTCTTCACATTGGTTGATTTTGCTGTGCATACTTGCAATAGAAATTTTAATCTCCTGGATATCTGTTTGAATCTGTTCTATGGAATCCAGTTTTTTCCTATGTTGGGCTTTCATGATTTCCATCACCTTCCCAAGCTCCTCCATTTGTTTTTTGTTTTTTTAATCTGTATATACTCTAGATTCACTAACCATGTCCCTCATTGTGGTCATCATCTCTTTAATTATCTGTGTAGTTATTTCTGTTTTGTGTTTTTCTAGAGACTTATTCATCTGCTTTGTTAGTTCTGCTGCTACCATTTCAGAAATTTCAGCTGGGTGGCTTTTGATTTCTTCCACCTCAGTGCCCCCTGGATTTGCCTTTGGTGAGATGGAGGTCTGGGGTTGTATCTTGCTTCTGTGTTTTCTCATTTTCTTTTCTTTTTTTTGTTTGTTTTGTTTATTTGTTTTCTGCATTGATGCTTGTAAATTGTTTGTGGTAGATAGCCTTATTACTAGTATCAAGACCTCTTTAGGAAAGGACTACTTTTCAGAGATGTCTTCTAGGGGTAGCTGGCTCTTGGCCTGTGAGTCTGTCCCAGGATCCTGCCTCTTCTGTTTATTAAGGATGAAAAGTTGCAGCCTGTTCGCCCTAGCACCTAGTTCTTTGGTACTGGACTGTAATATTGTTTATGAACCCTCAACAATCTAGGTATTGGCATAAAAGGAAGATCAATTGATAACAGCAACTATGTCACCTTGTCTAAAGTAATACAATTAATAATAATGGTAGCATCAAACACAGACTGGAAAATAACGAACTGTGATAACTAATAATTTGCCACTTTTAACCATATGTACAAAATTTATAGTTATAAAACAAAATCTAAAACAAATCAGAAAATTAAATACAGTAAATATCCACTCAATAGTGCACTTTTATCCTACGAAAATTAAAAGGGAGAAGAAGAAAAAAATAGAGAAATTTTTAAAAAAGAAGAGGTGGTCGGAGCCGCATCCCCAGTGGTCTCCTCCACTGCCATGGATGCTGCAGCGCACTGACAGTCCATGGAGAGTCGGGGTGGGGAGGGCTCCCAGGCCCTACCAGGCCACCAAGCTGTGGAATGAGGTGACCACATCTTTCTAGCGGGAATTCCCCTAAGAAAACACAGGCAACACTCTTTTTTTTTTTTGGTACCAGGGATCGAACTTGGGACCTTGCACTTGTGAGGCAGGCAGCGGAACCACTGAGCTAAATCCCCGGCCCAACACTCTTAAAAATATGGCAACTGCTTCACAGCAGGAGAAGCCGTGGATTGGCTTTATTTAAGAAATAATAGCAATTTTGGTCCTAAAGTTACAAGGCAACAGACTATTCAATTATTGTAAAAATTTCTTAAAAATCATGTAATTGAAGATATCAAAGGCAGATGGGGGTCGAAAAATGTTGATGACGATAATCAGCTATTCAGATTTCCTGTAACTTCTCCACTTAAAACACTTTCGCAAAGGCATCCAGAACTGAGAAAAAACAGTATTGACAGTTTTTCCAAAGATAAAGAGAATGTTTTTAAATTACAAAACTTGTCTGGTAGAATGCCCAAGAAGCATGGATTACATTTCTCTCAGGACACTACAGAGAAAGTAAATCATGAAATCAGAGATTAAAACTCAGGAGATTATAGAAAAATAAGCCCGGAAGATGTTGACAAAGTTTGGAGATATATTATTCTGATCTACCTGCAAACCATTTTATGTGTGCCATCTCTAGAAGAACTCATAAACCCAAACCAAGTAATTCCTCAATATGTGATATACAACATGGCCAGCACAAGTAGACATGGAGTAGTTATACTACAAGACAAATCAAATGACCTTCCTCACTGGGTGTTATCTGCCATGAAGTGCCTAGCAAATTGGCCAAGAAGTAATGATATGAGTAATCCGACTTATATTGGATTTGAGCGAGATGTATTCAGAACAATTATAGATTATTTTCTTGATCTCCCTGAACTTCTACTTACATATGAATATTATGAATTATTTGTGAACATTTTGGTTGTGTGTGGCTATGTCACAGTTTCAGATAGACCCAGTGGGATACATAAAGTCCAAGATGATCCACAGTCTTCAAAAATCCTTTACTTAACCAGTTTGAATTCCTTCAAATCAACTGAGTGTCTTCTTCTCAGTATGCTTCATAGAGACAAAAACAAAGAATAATCAGATTCTACTGAGACAACAGATTAAGTGATCAAGGATTTCAAGAAAGATGTGCTAAGAAAATGCAGCTAGTTAATTTAAGAAGCAGAAGAGTCAGTGCTGATGATGTAATGGGAGGAAGTTGTCACAATTTGATAGGTTTAAGTAGTTCGCTGTTCTGTCCTCTAACATCAAACCAAGGTGCTCTTCTTTGGAAGGAATTGTAGATATGCCAGGCTATTCAAGTAAAAAGGTGTCCACTGCCTTCCATCGATCCGTTCTGAATACAGAACAACAAAATAGCGAACAATTTTTAGTCAAAGCCAAAACAGGAATCTCTATTGAATCTTCGTTCAGAGGGAAGCCTTCACAAGCTATTCTGTGGTGGTGGTTTTAAGAGAACTTCTTCTTTGACTGTTGAAGACCAAGAATAGTCATGTCTTGGGGACTGCAAGCCCAGACAGCTTTGTAGATCTCAGAGTTTGCTTTTGGGAAGTAGTACAAGATGGAATAGTTATGTATACACCAGTGGCTGAAATTACCATGAAACCAAACCTTGGACAAGGTAGCACAAGTGTACAAAGAGCTATGAAAGGTGAACTCGGAAAGGATAGTATCACAATCAGTAAAAGACTGTGCAAAAGTACTATAGAGCTTTCAGAAAACTCTTAACCTCCAGCATCTGCTATGTTGACTGGGACACAAAGTTTGCTACACCTCATTTGGAGAGAGTTGCGATCAATGCACTACAGTTCTGTTGTTTGTTACTTCCCCCACCAAACCGTAGAAAGCTTCAACTTTTAATGTGCATGCTTTCTCGAATGAGTCAAAATGTTGATATGGCCAAATTTCATGACGCAATGGGTACATGGGCACTGATGATCCACACTTTTTCTCAGTGTGTGCTGGGCTGTGCTGAAGAAGTGGAGCTTGATGAGCTTCTTGCTGCAAGACTGGTCTCCTTCCTCATGGATCATCATCAGGATATCCTTCAAGTGCCCTCGTACTTACAGACTGCTATGGAGAAACAACTTGACTACTTAAAAAGTGGCCGTATGAAAAGTCCAGGAGATGGACTTATTGCTCCTTTGCCAACTTACTCTTACTGTAAACAGATCAGTGCGCAGAAGTTTGATGAACAAAAGGTTTCTACCTCTCGAGCTGCCATTGCAGAACTTTTAGAGAATATCATTAAAAACAAGAGTTTACCTCTAAAGGAGAAAAGAAAACTAAAGCAGTTTCAGAAGGAATATCTCTTGATATATCTGAAGGGATTCCCAACCACAGAGAGTGAAGCAGCACCTTTTGGTGATAAACCTTCCATCAAGCAACCAATGCTGATTTTAAGAAAACCAAAGTTTCATAGACTAAGATACTAACTTAATTAAAGTTTATCTAATACTTGTGGAACTTTGATACATGAAGCCATATCTGAGAATCTAGCTCTAGAAAGGAAGTCTGTTATTAATAAGTTTTCCCTAAATTAACATATTATGTGAAAAGGTGCCAGAATAGTTGTTTTATCATGTGGGACTGCTAAGCAGCTCCTACATCTCAACTGAAAGGACATAAAAGTAGATGATAACAAATATTTTAACCGGAAACTTTTATTTTTAAATACAACTATCTGGAAAAATTATCATGATTGTACTAAAACTTTATTCACTTGAATTTTGAAAACTAAGCTATGATCATCAAGAATAATCTGTAATTCTGTTTCTAAAGAAAACTTAACCTGCTCAGGTGCTTATGGCTATTAGCTGAAGAACTAGTTGTTTAGGGTTACTTTGCTTCTAGGTGAAAGAAAGTGAAGAATATTTGGAAGCTTGTTGAATATCAACCGCTAAATGTTGCATGCTTTTGTATATTCTTTTTCACCTTTTAATCTATTTATACATGTGTGTGTTTTAAATGTTTATAGAAGATTTTTGTTTTGCCTTAAACATTAACTCAACTGCTTTATTCCTTTTTTCCCTATAAATATCTTTTGAAATCTTGTGTTCATAATTTGCTAGAGTGATGGAGATATAAAAGAAGTATATAAGGCCTTCTGAATGTGTTCATTCAGAAATTTAGCAACTGCTGTGTGCCTGGGAATGATGAATAAAAAAATATCTCCTAAGATATTTATTTTTTAATAAAGGGAGATGCTCCTATCTGGTGCTTAAAGTAACAAATATTCACTGAAATCCAGGCATGGAGAGTCCCTCGGCAGAAGACTGGCTTTTGTGACTGCGGAACAGTTATAGAACCCTGGAGCCCAGCTTATCCTGATCAGTCCTGTATTTTAGGGTGTTATGCAGGCATTGGTGCTTTTTTTTTTTAACTCTGGAGATGATTCTGATATTCAGCTAGTTTGCAAGTCAGTGCTTTTTACAGCATTTAAGGAAATATCAAGCTGATAGCACATGAACATTTACTTTTCATTGAAAGAAGAGCCAAGTATAAATGCATCACAGCACAAAGTTCCCTGGATTCCTGCATGATTGACTTGGTGCACACGTGAAATAAGTTTGTCTTCTTTTTTTGTATATAAAGTATAAAGAAATATACATGTAATAAGCTCTATACTTAATGACTATCAAAAGGGAGGAGGGAGGGGGAGGAGGAGGAGATTAGAAGCAAGGCTGAAGGGCAGAGGAAGATTACCCAAGCTTCAGGAAACTGGTGGAGAGGACAGGAGGGAAGGAATAAAACAACAAAAACAGGGACAAAACAAAACAAATAACTACAATGTTCACCCTCACAAAGAAACAAAAACAAACAATCAGAGAAAAAAAACCCGAATGAGGGGGTCGGGGATTTATCTCAGTGGTTCTGGCGCCAGCCTTGCAAGCGCAAAGACCCGAGTTCGATCTCCGGTACAAAAAAGAAAAAAAAAAAATGAACAAAAACTACAAAAAAAGTAAAAAAAAATGTGAAGAAAAAAAAATTGAGAAGCTTCTCTGTGATTTCAAAGCTGTAGTTATCTTCTGAGGTCTATATATTTGTGGCAGTTTCAAATTCAAGGTGTGATTCTGCTCTTCCTGATAGACAGAGCAGGTGATCAGAGCCCAGATTCATGCTGGATAATCCTAGCAAGCGGGCAGTAGAATTAGGGCATGGTGTTGTTTCTGGGACCCTTAAATCCATGTAAATTCAGGCTGAACCTTATGTCTGGTTGTGAGGTTGGAGCCTGAGTCATTTAGCTTATAACGCTGGGTTTCTCTTGGTAGCTTGCCCACGGTTCCCTGACCATGGACATCTCCCGTCATTGTCCCTCACCCAGTCACTGTGGTAGTTTAACACTGAGAGCCAAGATGAACCCGACTGACTGCTCTGAGTCCCAGGCTCACTGTTGGAGCACACAGCTGTTGGAGCGCACAGCATCCACTGCTCTGTTCCACTGGTCCATTTCTCCCTGGAGGTCTCTGGAGTTGCCTGCTTTCACTTTGTCTCTGTAGATTCGATCTTCCTTTCTCATCCCACAAGCCAAGAACTGGGGAGAAAGTGCAGGTTGCCCCTTTCTTTTTCTGCATTATGCTCTCTCTCTTCAATTTCCCTGTAGGCTCCAATTTTCCGTCCAGATCCTTCCTAAGTCCCTGGGATCCACCTCTCTCCATCTTTCCTTCCCCAAGTTGTTATTTTGCAGTGTCTGGATTCCAAATCTTGGAGAGGCTGATTTGTTGCTGCTTACTGGACTGCCATCTTCCTGAAAGTCTCTGGGGATTGAACCTAGGGCTTTGGTATATGTGAGGCAGCCTTCTACCACTAAGCTACACCAGCCCACCAGTATTTTATTTTTAGAAAAATATCTCTTAGGAAGTTATCATATACCAATATCATCAGAAAATACAAATACAAAAGAATTAAGTGAAGTATTACATTAGATTGTATGAGGCGCCCCAAGCAATCTGTGAAAAGGAGTTGTCTTTTATTTCTCTGAGCCTTGACACTGGCTGGTGGTGTGAGTTGATGGCGTGGGGCAAGTGGGGGATAGCATGGAGGGGTGAAATGCACTTCTCCCCAGCCAAGAGCCATGTTAAACTGGCTTCTCATGGGGCTTTCTCATTATGTCTCCTCTCAGCGGAAATACTTGTGGGCTCTTGAGAGTGCCAACATAGTGGCAGTTACTACCCAGAAATTAGCCAGGAAAGGTGACTTTATCCATCAGGTTCCAAATAATTAATTGAGGACTTTTGGTTTCATAATGAACCATTTATCAGGAGTTGCTTAAGTAACACTAGCTCCCATAACAGAAGCCTTCAGTCTGACTTCAAGCCTCAGTAGATCATTTCTCATTCACGTGCAGTCCAGTTAGAGGGAGTGGAGGAGTCTCTGCTTTGGCAGTTATTCAAGGATCCAAGTTGATGAAGACTGCCTCAAGCTGAGCTTTCAAGGTTGCGCTGAATTTGGGGCTAAAGAGAGAACAGAGGATCTCATAGTAAGTTTCTATGGGGCAGACCTGGAGTGAAGCAAATTGCTTTAGCCTGTATCCCACTGGCCAGAACTTAGTGATGTGGCCATGCATACCTGGCAGCCAGGGAGGCTAGGAGCCTCCAGCCATGTGCCAAAGAAGGAAACTGACTGGTTTAGTGAAGAGCCAGTCTTTGCCATGCCACAAGAAGAAAATAAAATGATCTCTAGTCTTTCTTCTCACCACCTTTGGTTGTTAGAAGTATGTGTGACCAGTGTTTCCCATCTTCCAGGAGTACCAGCTGTGGTTGTGATCATTATCTTGACTATATCCCCAGACAACTATGGGCTTGGATCCTATGGGAAATTCCCCAATGGCTCACCAGATGACTTGTGAGTACCGAGTCCCTCCCCCGAATGTTAAGTGAACTAGAAAATTTAATTCTCCAAAGAAATAGAGGATCTAATCAGCGCTTTGACATCAGCTCTTATCTTAATAAAAATGGTCATATTTGACAACAGCCTTCACCATCATATGTAATGAGACAGGCTAGTTGGAAATGCCACTACAATTCAAGTAATAAATTCAGAGGAACTATTTTGAGAAAGAATATGAATTAGGGAGAATTATATTAATTATATTAATAAAAACACATGGAATAGAATTACTAGGTTTTACATGGGTGAAATCTGGAGTGTTTAAAAATATATTTTAAGAATATATGTACTCACTTAAATATTCTAAGATAAACCCTTAGATTCTTTTCCCTACGGAGCAGTGCTTTTATCATTTTCTTTCTCTTGTACTTGTAGAAAATGTTTCAGTAAAAGATTATAAATTCAGTATATCCTTTGGAACATTATTTCATCATTGTAATCTATTTTCTCCTGTTTTTCTTCCCTCCAAACTCCAGCTGCTGGATCAATAGCAATGCAGTATTCTATATTACAGTTGTGGGATATTTCTGTGTGATATTTTTGCTGAATGTGAGCATGTTCATTGTTGTCCTGGTTCAGCTCTGTCGAATTAAAAAGAAGAAGCAATTGGGAGCCCAACAAAAAACTAGTATTCAAGACCTCAGGAGTATTGCTGGCCTTACATTTTTACTGGGAATTACTTGGGGCTTTGCTTTTTTTGCCTGGGGACCAGTTAATGTCACTTTTATGTATCTCTTTGCCATCTTTAACACCTTACAAGGTAAGCTCTACAACAGTAAATATGAACTGAATGATCGGAGTTGAATACAAAAATATCTCTGCTAAATGAGTATCTGCAAAGTGGCTTATTTACTGGCTAAGATATATTTGTTACAGGACAGATTTATTGCAGAGAATTAGGGCTTGGAGATTCTTGGAAGAAAGGTATTCACTAAATTCAAGAAACGGTGCTTTTCTCTCTCTCTCTTTATCCATCATTATCTTCTCAGAGAAACTTGTCATGAGGGAACCTGCCAGGAACTCTTTCTAAGAGACAGCCAATTAGTCTTTCTTCACTTGGTTCCTTCTTTTTATTTTTTAAATTAATTTCTTGAAGTAGATTCTCCATACAATAAAACACACATACCATAAGTTTCCCTCTGAGAGTTCAGACTCTCACCAGTGTTTGGTTTGGAGACTATTATAAATGAAAAGGAAGGCAATAAACAGACCCAAGTGGCAGCAATCTTTCCCAGGGGTTAATCCTTACAAATTGCAGAGCTGGCCTGGTAGCAGCAGGGGGCAGGCTCTGTATGTTGACTACTTCATTTTAGAATCCTCATACAGTAGTTGTATTCTTTAGAAAAGCAAATGACTAATTTGCTAAACAGCAATGTTATAAAAGGCTGGTCTGGAGTTAATTTTTAATGGAAGTGCTTTGGCATTAAAAATCCAAGGAGGCTAATAGGTTCATATTAATGAACAATAGGTTTACATTAATTAATGAGCCATAATTCACTGTCCCTTGGCTTGCTTTGAATCTGCATCCTCACATGGCATGCCTTTTCACTGCATTCTGCTCTGCTTGTTTCCCTGTTGCTTTTAGCTCCCATAGTGCTCCCCGACTCCTAGTTACATCAGGCATTTTGCTGGTTTTCAAAGAAATCCCACCCTGAGGTGAAATTCAGATACCTAATTTGGCCATTAGTTTTTTATTTTGTTTGATACCAGGAAAGAGGGGTCAGAAATATGCTTTTTGGATGTATTTTTACCTGTAATATATAAGCTTCTGAATTGGTATATTATAGGTGTTGTACTATATAGTGTTAAATACAGTTCCCCCCCAAGCAAATTATTTGTAAGGGTTTTGAGAAAAGTTTTATTTGCCAACAGTGGCATACTAAAATAGGCACTTTAAGAGAAAAATATATATGTGCCCAAATCACACTAGTCAGTAACATGAAAGCTAGGTACCTACCTTCATGTGTTTAAATATGGAAAGTGAAGGCTGGTTCTTTTTCATTTCCCCAGAATATCTTTTCATTAGAATATGAATGAATACTTCTTCTATTCACAATGCTTTTGAGTTGATTAAAGAAGATACATTCATTCATTCATTCTGATTCTGGCTGTGTTGTTTCTCCCCTAATGCAACCAAGGGTGACCTCCCAGGGTGGGATTTGAGAAAAGGTATGCGATATTTACACATCAGTCTTGAGGGTGGGCATGTGTACCTTTAGTAGCAAATGTGGTATTTGAAAATGATGAATGTAAAATAGACAGCTGATATGGTGGTGCACACCTGTATCCTAGCACTGCAGGAGGGTGAGGCAGGAAAGTAGCAAGTTCAAGCCCAGCCTGGACTTAATGAGACTTAATGAGACTTAATGAGACCCTGTCTCAAAATACAAAAGGGCTGTGACTGTAGCTCAGTGCAGTGACCCTGGGTTCAATCCCCAGTACTGAAAAAAAAAGTAGATAGATGAGGTGTTGGGGACGGGTTGGAGGGAGGGAGGGAGAGAGAGAGAGAGAGAGAGAGAGAGAGAGAGAGAGAGAGAGAGAGAGAGAGAGAGAGAGACAGAATTTGTCCATACATTCAGCTAATATTGGCAAAAGCCTTGGGGAAACTAAACCAGAGATGGGAAGCCTTAGCCTGCATAACTAGGGATGGTGGTGGGCAGGAGACGGAGTCCAAGGGCCCTTTCAAGTTTTCAGCTGGCTCTCTTTGCCAGGACATCAGAGGAGAATTTCCTTGAGCAGGTCGGAGGGAGGCAGGAAGGTAGTAGATGTGCCCATTGCTGTGCAACCCTCAGGCTTGCTGCACGTAGGGCAAGGCGCAAGCCAGCAGCCCAGCAGTGGGCAGGGCAGCAGGAGAGAGGGATGTGAGACTGGAAAAGATGGCATTTAACAGCACCTAGAAATGATTTATGAATCCAGAGGGAGGGTGAGGTGTAGGAGCCAAGGTCATGGCGGGGATCCTGGGTAGATGGAAGACAGAGAAGGGCCAAGGATCAGATGAGAGAAGAGAGTCAGTGAATTTAGTTTCAGAAATGTGAAGTCATCATTCCTTTTCAAAATATTCTTTATTTTACAAAGATTAAAACGGAAGGCATCTCCTGGATGCCTTTCCGTAGAAAGCTTCAATTTGTAAAATTTCACTTTTCCCATAGCTTCCAAAGGTTTTGTCTTTTATGCAAAGTAAGCATATAACATTCGAGTCTTAATTTGGAATTCATTGTGTTATGGTTCTTTTCTCCCCCTTTAGGATTTTTCATATTCATCTTCTACTGTGTAGCAAAAGAGAATGTCAGGAAGCAATGGAGGCGGTACCTTTGTTGTGGAAAGTTACGGCTGGCTGAAAATTCTGGTAAAGATTTACTGTTTCTCTTCCTCTTAAATCTCAGAGGAAAGATGTATAAATTGAGAGCCAAGGCAATCATTTCGAGGGGTCATTGGATCTGAAAATCAGTAAACAGAACCCACACAACAGAAAATATTGTGAGCATTAGGAGAAAAAAAACTACTGAATTAAAAGCTATTATTTATATCTGAGAATTTTGTGGGCAGTTAGTGTGCTGGCTGCTTCTTCAATGAAGCAACAGTGAAATTTTTAGTTTCTTTCCTATTGAGCTCATGTTTTTCATTTCTCAAAGTAATTTTTAATATTTTCCTTCATAACTTTGTAAAGCTTGACTCAACCCTCCCTCTACAGGTTCCAGTTGTCCGTTGCTTTATTTGTTAGCTGGCCAGACTTTGTATATAAACTTTGACACCCACTGGGTTATTTTGAAGTTATTTTCACCCATTCCCTTTCAGTAGTAGAGCAAATAGCTCATTTTTAAGAAAATATGAAAAAGGAAGTACTATTTGAAAAGGCTGGATTCCTTTTGCTTGAGTACTACCTTTGCAGTACCTGGAGGCACCAGACTCTGTACTTGTGGAATGGCAGTATGCATAGGTCAGTTATTTGTATGGATTCAAGAATGATCAGACATTGCAACACAATTGATTCCTGCTCTTGTTAGGATAGCAGGAGGCTCTGAATTTACTACCTAATTCAGTGGATATATATAGACACAATCAAATTATCTTGGTTTTTAGTTTTAGGAGAATATAGGTTACTTTGAACCAGGCAGTCATTTGAAGAACAAATGTATATAGTCTAAGTGAAAGTACCTTTTATCACACCAACCTATGAAACGTGTGACTTCTCTGTAAGATCTTGGAGTGAGAAATCAGTTGCTAGAACTTGTTGCACTGTAATCTGTCTCTTGCATTTGAGCTTCAACATACCACCCTGTTTTTCTGTAATGCTTATTCTGCTGTAGACTGGAGTAAAACTGCTACTAATGGTTTAAAGAAGCAGACTGTAAACCAAGGAGTATCCAGCTCTTCAAATTCCTTACAGTCAAGTAGTAACTCCACTAACTCCACCACACTACTAGTGAATCATGATTGTTCAGTACACGCAAGCGGGAATGGTATGTATGTCTCAATATAGTATTTTTCAAGCTAGTGTTTAAAGTAGTTTTATCCTTTAGTGGTGTTTTTGCGAAGCAAACTGAGTAATTAGATATATGACTAGTAGATCAATATGGGGTTCCCTTATAAAAGAGAAAGCTTATTAGTCCAATTTTTTTATTTTAGAGCAAATACTTGCACAACCTTTATTAAGATTTAATTTTTTGTAATGGGACTTGGTGATGGCCTAAAGCTTTAATGTTCCAAATCCTAATTTAAATATCACCAAAAGATGTCAGTGCTGTGCTGTTTCTGTGAGAGCAGTACCTAAAATAGTCCATAAGACTCTATTTTTATTATAACAGTACACATGTTCAAAACTTTTAAGCCTTCCTGTTTTTCACTTTTTATGTTTAATTCTTTCCCACAATATGGCTGCCTTGTGACAGCAACCAAATCCCCATGAATAAATCAAATACTCGAAGACAAATTGTGACCAGTATTGGTTACCATATATGTCACTAATGTATGCTGCTGTGCCTCCTTTACTCACTAATTCTGATATTTCTAGCTAAAACCTCATTACATTTTCTTTCTTACATAAGACTGGCCTCCTCATTACTCATAAAGGCTTACCTATTTTTGCCTTCTGCTTCTTAACATATCTTTTCCATTTTATAAAAACTTAAATTCTGACAGTTTGCTTTCTCCTTCCTTAGAAAATTTGCCTTTTTCCCCTTGTTTTAGGATATCAGTTCTTTTCAAGACTAATTCAAATAACTTTGTGAGAAGGTTCATACCAAATGGTTTTCCAGTCTCCTGAGGATTGGGGGCAGAGGCTGTTTGTCTAGACTTTTTTGTTTTTGTTTTTTGCAGTACAAAGGATTGAACACAGGGCCTTTCCACTAAGCTACATCCCCAGCCCTTTTTAAAATTTTTTATTTTGAGACAATGTCTCCCTAAGTTGCCCAGGCCAGGCTCAAATTTTTGAACCTCCTGCCTCAGCCTCCCAGAGTGTTCAGATGTCTAGCCTTTTAAAATACAATTGGATGCCTTGAAATCAAGATTTCTCAACCTCAGGCACAATTGTCATTTGGGCCTCCATAATTCTGTTTTGTGAGATTATGGGATATTGAGCAGCATCTACCTGGCCTCTATCCTGTAGAGCCAGTTGTGCCCTGCCACCTTTGTTGACAACCAAAAATGTCTCCAGACACTGACAAATGTCCTCTGGAGGATAAACTTACCCATCATTGTGAACTACTCCTGTAAAAGATGAGAAACTGGTGCCATATGGCCTTAGATATTTACTGTCAATACCAGAAGGAAAGCTCTGGGCTCTTTGCCAAATAGCTATTTCAGGAATGATTCGATGTAAGTAAATAAAGTAAAGGAGGTAGGAATCAAGGCTGGTTGATGGTATTAGAAAACAGGTAGAAAGGAGAGAAATCAAAGGAGTGAGCTGGTCCATCCAGAAGCCTTATGTGTTTGGGGCTCTTCATCCATAACCACATGTTTTCTTTTTCCATGTTCTAGAAAGAGCTCAAAGTTCCACCTACCTATCTCTGTCAGTATTGTCATTCTTTGAGGAATCAGATTTGACAGAAATAGCACATGTTGACACAGCTGTTTGACACAGCTATTTTTGATGCCTTACAGTGAGGGAGGGGTGTGTTTTAGGGTCATCAGAATGGCTGTTTCAGGTTGTAATAGGCCTGTCAGGGGTGAACATCCCTGATTTGTCAGTCCTTGGACCAGGATCTGGGACAAATGAGAAATAGAATTTGGCAATTTCAAAAAAGAAGGGGGCAGCTGGTTTGTTTATTATGTTGGGACAATTTGTTCTTGCACCAAAATGTCCTCAGACTAAATGCCTAAGTCAGAACAGCTGCCTCAGTCACATGCCTTATTGAGCTGTGGCACAGATGGAGCTGCGTTAACCATATCTCCCACCTTGTTTGCATAAATATGACATGCATCTAATCTAAGTTGCCTTAAAGCCTTCATCACATGGGGCCACAGCTCACAATTTGGAAGCAGAATCATCACATGTTGCCTCTATCACTTCTGACTCATGGCAGAGCACTTAGTTTCTTCAGCCTTAGTTTCATCATCTGTGAAATAGAGATAATAATAGTACCCATTCCCTATAGTTAGAAATGAGGTAATATTTAGAAAGTGCTCGGTGCTAGTATCATCATTGTTTTTCTCATTATGTTACCAACTAACAAATGGGCTTACTCAGCTTTCTATGTGGTCTCCCAAAGGTATAATAGTCAAGGTTGGTGTCCCTTACAATCCAGGGCCTGCTCAGGGTGAGGGAGGCTGAGGTCTAAACCACAGATGCAACTGAAGACCCAGCTGTCCCCTAGGTGAACTCTTGGGTTCGAATCCATGGTCTCTTCTTAGGAATCAGTCCTAGCTTGAATCAGTCCTGCCTTGATTTAGATAGAACGACTTAGAGATAGTAAAAGAGAGACTTTTTTTTTTTGCCATGATGTTTTTAGCTGGTTGCTCTGTGTTTCTCTGCTAGTACAAAGTTTCATTTTATAGGAATGTTAGGGAACCAAGAAACTTTAAGGGTACATATGGGTATCTCTGTTAACCTTAACCTTTTTGAGGACACCAAAATATTACCTTAGGTTATTTTATACATATGTGAAGTGTATATATTCAATCAGAGCTAGAAAATGGGCCTTTAAAAATAAAATGTTGTGCTTTGCTTCATATTTTGACCATTTCATCAAAAAAACCCCAAAAGAACAGCCATCAGAAAATCATTTCTGACTCACTCTTCAGTTTGTCATGCTTACTTTCAGTGACTTTAGGGAAAGAATGAAAAATAAATGAAATATGAATATATATCATAAATATTTACAAAGATATTTTTCATATGTGCATATTTAAAATTAAAGTGATGTTTACGTTTGTTTTCTTTTTAGTGCTCTCTGTGGCTACTTCATGACACCGACTTTGTTTTTCTTTATACAGGGAATGCTTCCACGGAGAGGAATGGTGTTTCCTTCAGTGTTCAGAATGGAGATGTGTGCCTTCATGATCTCACTGGAAAACAGCACATGTTTAATGAGAAAGAAGAGCCTTGTAATGGTAAAAGCCGTGTGGCTCTCAGAAGGACTTCGAAGAGGGGAAGCTTACACTTTATTGAGCAAATGTGATTCCTCTTTTCTAAAGTCAAAGAATGATGCTTAATGGTGTGAAATGCCCGATTTTTACCTTTTACACAATGTGAGATGAATGAAAATCAACTTATACTCAGCAACCTCTGAAGGAACATAAGCTAATTGAGGGCAATGGTTACTATTAGAAGAGGAAACCAAGACATTATCATGGTCTTAAGACACTTGTGATTTGGTTTCCTATCCTTTATTTTAAAAGAAGATTGGTCTTAGCACAGTAAGAATTATACTCACATAAAAAAATAATTAATTTTCAGCCACATTTTAAAAAAGCTATCTTTGATAACATCCTAGAAAGCAACTGTTGACTTCAGCCTGTTGGTGAGTTTAGTTGTGCATGCCTTTGTTGTATATAAGCTAAATTCTAGTGACCAACGTGTCAAAAATCTTACTTCTACCTTTTTTATATTTATTTTCTACTGTGTAAATTTATTCTTTTGTAGAATTGTGGTTGTGCTGTTTTGTCTAATGTGATAACTCAGAAAATCCTGATTCAGTGAATTCTAAAGCTCCTTTTGGAGATTATGTGGGCTGTGAAATACAGAAACTTCACTGAAATCAAGAAATAATAATAGTCAGACTGGAAAAATGTAAGCAGACAGTGCCACAGCTAGTTCTTACAGTGCCTTTGAGTGAGTTAGAAAAAGGTGTCCCCACTGGGTAGACACAGCCCCCATGGGTTTATGGTTTGCCAAAGAGTGGAGCCGTATTTTAGCCCCTCTTGGGTGCACCTTTATACAAGGTATGATCTGTGCAACTACACGTAACGTTCAATACCAGTACTCATCCCCAGACTTCAGCCCTAATGATCAGATTATAGAATCTGCACCAAGATGTTCAGTTTAATACCTTGGTCACAGGGAGGGATGAAACTCTAATCCAGACCATATGTCAGGAAGATTGTGAATGTGGAGGAGATACATACACTGCCAATTCTCAAATACCCAGAGCCTTTCAGAAGCGAGGAATAGAATAGGATTACTTTTTTAAATAAGTATATATGAAACAAATCATATTGCTATTCTTTAAAAGGCAACTGCTTGATACAACTGGTACACTCTGGCTCAGCCAGATTTCTAATTATTTTTTAAAACATGTCAAGTCTTGAAGAGTGTATAGTGACAAGGGGGAGCAACTACTAGGAACAGTAAACTATACTGTGAGATGCTGTTTCTACATATATCAAACCCTAATTGCTCCTACTGGTAGTTATATAGGGTCATCCTGCTTCCCATCTACCCCTGCTGGAGCAGTGCCTCGAGTATGCCCTTGTTAGGAACATTTCAAAACCCTTTAGTTAGGTCTTTCACTAGGGCTCCCTTGCATATATTTCAAGAGAATGTTGTATCTGACTAACCATAGTAATAATATAATACATTTCTGTGAGTGCTGATTCACCTTTGCAATATTTCTTCTCTGATTTATTTAATTCCTTGTATTTATGTGTTAAAATCGACACAAATGTTAAAAATCAATGAAATAAATTTGCAATGAAGTCCTTTAAGTTTGATGATTTTTACAAAGAGAAATTATCTGCAGTATGTTTCCCTGGTGGTATGGCACGGAAATGGTGACCAGTACCTCATGAAGACAACGCAACAGGAGTATCTTTGGGGCAATAGCAAGCATCCTCGGACTGTGAAATTGGAGCAAGGGTTGTCCTGCATCATTATATCAGTTTCTGAGGTCTCTTTCCCATTTTCCCATTGCTCTTTCAAGAGTCTCTCTTTAATGCATATTGCCATGCAATATATAAGACTCAGTCAGATCTCATCTAAGTGTCTGCTTCCTCGGTATCAAACAGTAGGATTTCCAGATGGCGAGGACAGGATTTGGAGGGCTCTGGGTTGCTGGTTAGAATGTGGTAGCCACGAATGGGAGAAGATGGCTCCACCCAGGTAAGAGGTCTCTGAGCAATCTCTCCTTCCAAGATTATCAGCTTCCACACAAAGGCTGAGTACTGAATTGATCTAGCAGGTGATGTGGAACACTCTAGATTTGGGGGAAGGAGTGAGACTTCAGAAGTCAATCTCCTGAAGAAGATTATGTAGCCATAATGTATGCAAATGGAAACATAATGTCTAGTGTTGCTTAGATTCCACCCACCCTTATTCTTCCTATTATATTTTGTGTCTTCTTCCTCCTCTTCTCCTCCTCGTCCTTCTTCCTCTTCCTCTTCCTCCCTCCCCTCCTTCTTTTCAGAGAGATAATAGGACAAGACAGAGATGCATCTTACTTTGGGTTTAAAATTGGCCCCACAATTTGATACCCTATTGTGAACAGACAGAGGCGGTGCCATTATTAGGAGGCAAGGAATATCAGAGCAGTGGCCACTGTTTGAAGAACTGTTTCCTCAGAACATTGGAGAAATTTTTCCCCCCAAACACATTGCAATCATTAATCTACACAGCAACTTCATTGACTTCAATGAGCAGTACTGTATCATGACTGCTCTCAAAGACTGCTCCACTTGATGGCTTGGATTGTGTCTAACAAGGTCATCTAGGAGGCAGGTCAGATTGTAGAAGACTATTTCAATAAAGATCTTATTTAGTGAATGACCACTTCACCTAGTGGATTTGTTTGGTGTCATTTTTGTCTCCATAACAGTGGTGAAGGACTGTTCAGTTTGTCTCTGCCTCAGCTCCTTGTTGCTATAGCTGGAGTCTGAAGTACAGTAAAAAGAAAACTAAGTGGGCATAAGAAGAACATAATCATGAATGTGAAGAATTCTTATCAGTGTACTCTTTTTTTTTACCTTAGTGTTCAGATACAGCATCAAGAAGTCAGAGCAGATCAAAATTGAATGTATATTCTTCCAGAATATATTCTTTTAAATATATTTAATAAGTATATCCCTCATTGAAAAGAAATCTTATGCTCCCTGGTGTTTCTTCTTCTTACCTCTCAGTCTCACACTAGCTATAGGAAGCTACAACAGAGACAAATTCCACATTGTTTAAAGTGTTGTAATGAAAACAAATTGAGCTCCAGTCAATTAAAATTAAGTTGTCATAGAAATAATTGAATTCAAGTTTATTTTTAGCAAATTGATTTATAATTCACCCTCTCCTCTGGGGCAAAAGATGGAGTTCTTTTTAGAGTCAAAGACCTGAACCCTCCAAGAGAAAGATTTACTGGTTTCCACCTTGGACTCTGACCTGTAAAATAGATTCCTAAGAAGCCCCTAATGTGAACAACAACAACAACAACAAAAATAATAAAAATAAACAGTGATCTCTGCTTTTAGCTCGAGAAGAATACATGAAAACTGAAGTAAAAATACATATTCAAATTCCAAAAGGGAGTTAATTATGATAGCCTAATGTCTAGTTCTATTTACCCTCAGACCGTAGCAAATTCCGCATGGAGGTACATACCTGCATTGCTGCATAATTCAAGAGACAGTATATTTTTCTAAGCCAAACTATGTGAGCTGATGTGTAGTTGGAGCCTCTCGTTGAGAGGCAGAGTAAAGGCATAGATTTATGTTTTGGGATATCTGACGTGAATTAGGTTAAGGGTCAAAAGGGGACCCAAATGAGCAAGACTGATTTTGAGTCACTCTTTCAATCAGTATTAATTGAGCTGTAACCACATGCTCAACATTGTACCAGATATGGTAGGAGATATTCGACTGTCTTAATGAGTAATTTATACTTCAGCTAGGAAGATACGCTCCATCCCTATTTAAATACAAATAATAATACGAGGTAATGCATAATTTTCAAATGATGCTGAAAGCAAATATGATTTGATTTAAGTGCTTTCTTATGAGCCAGGCATGTACCAAGCGGTCCCCCTCCACTCCAGTATTGGGGATTGAACCTAGAGCCTTTGCCCTTAGCTATATCCCCAGTCATTTTTTTTATTTTTTGAGATAGGTGCTCGCTGACTCACTCAGTTGTCTGGGCTGGGCTGGAACTTTCTCTCCTCCTGCCTCCGCCTTCCAGAGTGCTGGGATTACAGGCCTGCCCTGTCAGGCCTGGCTTGCTAAGTGCTCTTGATCATCAGTCACCCTACAGGGCAGGTGACATTATCCACTTTAACAAATGAGACCATTGCAGTGCTTTTTAAAAATTTTTATTAGTGCATGTTTGTAGTACATAATGATTAATTATGGGGAGGTGGTACATGTACATAACATCTTAATTCTTTTTACCCGTTCCCTTCCCCTCCACCCCTTCTCCCTCCATCTCATGGTGCCCCGTCTGCAAAAGATCTATCTCCGTTTCCTGTTATCTTTTATTTTGCTCTTTATTTTTTCGGGTTTTTGTTTTTTCTTTTTTTGAGACAGGATCTCTCTGTGTAGTTCAGGCTGGCCTTGAACTCACAGCAGCAGTCCTCCTGCCTCAGCCTCCCGGAGTGCTGGGATTACAAGCATGGGTTTCTTATATGAGAGAAAACATGTAATATTTAAGCTCTTGTGTTTGATTTATTTCACTTAACATTATGGAGACCACTGAAGTTCAAACATCTAAAACAGCAGGCCAAAAGTTATACCGCTTATACATGGCAGAACTGGAATTTGAATTGATTCCAAGTCCTAATCTGCTAAAGAAATTGTTATAGGAATTCAGAGAATGGGAAATGGGCTTCAGGCAGTAAAGGAGGAAGGACCCAATGGTTTAAATGCCAGTAAATGCAAGGAGATTAGAAAAGAGCTTGTGGAGGCATTAATTGCATTATCTGACCAATAGAATTCCTATGTGGGCCAGATTTTGGTGAACAAGCCCAGTTTCAACTTGCAGTCCCATAGATGAAGTGCGCACCTGGCCAGGTGGCTAAGCTGGACGCTGGCTCCAAGGGTGTAGCTAAGGGAACCCCGTCCCGGCCTCCCCCTTTCCCTTCCAGAGTGGGTCCCACCACTCGGATTGATCCGCTCGGCGGCGGGGCTACGATCTCGGCTTTTGGAGGGATGCTGCCACGGAGGGCAATGGCTGAGCCTCTCGGGCCTCGGGTGGGGTTGGCGGCCCGCCCTGGGCCCTCCTCATCGCCTTGGGACAAAGCAGACTCCTCCCCGGCTTGGAGCCAGATTCTCTGAAGCTCCCGCCAGCCGCTCCTTTTTCTTCCGCCTCTGGCGAGACTGCGCATTGAGCTCTACGGGGGGGGGGGGGGGGGGGGCACGGGGCTAGGGTGCGTGGGGGCAGGGCAGGGCGGAGCTAAGGCCGTTGTACGGTCCTCTAGGGCGGATTGTGACATCCTCTAGGGCAGCGGGGGCTGGTTCCCTTATCAGTGTCACTCAGGTCGGGCTCCGCGGGTTCAGCTCCGCCGCGGGCGGGCGCAGGCCTGGGGGGGCGGGGGCTGGGGGATCGAGGACACCCAGGTGACCACCGTCGAAGGGCCTGTTTTTCTGGCCTCATCTGGAGAAGGAGGCAACTTGCTTCCCGCCCAGAGCTAGGTTAGCTGCTTGCTGCTTCCGCGGGCCATTCCCTTTTCCTTCCCCCTCAGGCCGTAACTCGGAGGGTTCCGAGAGTTCCGCAGCGACCTGAGCCTGCGAGCCCTCTTCTTTCGCCTGAAGACAAAAAAAAAAGCTCGTCGAGGGGTCTTATCCTCCGGCCGGGTACCCTGTTCTCGGCTTCTCCTGGGACCCGCGACCACTAGGAGCACTGCAGGCCTGCTGAAGGCGGAGCCGCCTTAGCGCCAGCCCTCGTCTCCGCCCCCGCACCGCCCAGCCGGGCGAAAGTCTGGTTGGCTTGTTTTTCCAGTCGTACTTTAGCTCTATCATTTTGAAAAGTCCCGAGCTCCTCGCTTCTGCCCCGCCCCATCCCGAGAACTGACTGAAACTGAGGGCCAGATCTGGCGGCTGCAGCTCAGGGCGCCAGGGCCGATAAGCGCCGGGGAGATGCGCAGCAGGAGCAATTCCGGGGTCCGCCTGGACGGGTACGCAAGACTGGTGCAACAAACCATCCTTTGCTACCAGGTAAGGAGGATTCCCCCCTCCAAGGGAACCCACTGCACTGCCTCTCGTGTCACACATTCTCTTTCCCAGACCCTTGACCCCTCTTGTGACCTGAGAGCTTGCAGTTAAGAGGTTTCCTGTTTGAATCGAGTCCTTTGCTAGCCAGTGATTTATCTCCCCATTACCACCGAGTTCTTACGAATCAGGGGACCCTGCAGCTGTTGCAGCAACTCTACAGAATTCTTTGACCATTGTTTAGGACAAAATGAGCCCCCTCGGTGTCTTGGGTACAAAATGCCTCTTTTGTGTTGATGATTCTGCTGCTTTTGGATGAGAGAGCAGGCCTAAGATTGAACAGCGCACACTGAATGAGGGGGGTAAACTGGACTGTGGAGATAGTAGACATGTGAAGAAATTCTTGAGGTCTGTGGTGTGGGCCACTGCTACTGTTACTCCCAAGAGTTACCTTGTTAAAGAACCACCTGGGAGAACCCCAGGGCCTGCTCTGATTGCTGTTTTATGGATAAGAAAACTCAAGGTTACCACATGTAGCCAGAGTCGGACACAAAGACCGGTCTTCTGCTCCTCTTGTTCAAGGGGTCCTGTGAAGCTGCCCATGTGGTATGAAATATTAACATATTCGTTGTGCTTTGTTTTGCTAAAGGTAAGTGTGAGTCCCTAATGTAAGACCAATGAACTATTTTTATTCCTAGTGAAGACAGCAGTTATATTCCTTGCCCTCAATCAACAGCAACTATTTTTAGGGGCCTCAGAATCAAAGAAGGAAATGGCATTCAGTGGTTAGACAGGCTTGGCCTGCAAGTTAGGAAGCCATGGTCAGTCCCAAGCCACTGACCACTTTTCCTTCTTAGCTTATTTCTCAGACATGGTCTCTTTTGTGGCTTGTATCTAGATGTCCTCCCAAAGCTTCATGCAATCAGGTGGGGCTTTTCAGAGGTGACTGGATCTAGAGTGTGTGATGCTGGTATTAAAGGTATGTCATTACTTAATTAGTCCATTGATTGGCTTGGCATAGTTCTGGGTAGGATTAAGGGGGCCCCACCCAAAGTGTGAGTGCTACCCACCCTAACCTGGATAAAATATAAAGTACAGAAAGAGGGCTAATGTCCGCTTGCCACTTGTTGCTTGCTGCTTGCTGCCTTCTGCCTGCCATGAACTGTTTCTCCTCTGTGATGCCCCTCTGCCAAGCCACCCTGCTTTGGAGACAGCCAATTATGAACCTCTACAAACCGTGAGCTAAACAAACCTTTCCTCCTTTAACTTGGGGTGTGGGGTGTTTCATCTCAGCAAGGAGAAAAAGTAACTAAGACAGTCCCTCATTCAGGAAATAGTTATTGTGTATCTGTTATATGCAAGGCATTGTACAGAGTTCTGGACTTACAAAAAAGAATAAATGGATGTAGTGCAGTGACCTTTTTGCATAAGGTATAGGTCCAAAGTTCCTTATCTGAAACTCTTTGAGCCAGATATGGTTGGCAAGCCAGAAATATTTGATTTTAGAAAGGTAATATGCATATATGTCCCCTCCCCTGTTCCTCTCTGGCATTGCTCACCTGCTCTGCTCCCCAGCAGAGCATGTACTGAATCTCCTGAAACTGTGAGCTAAAATGTATAATAACTGCAGCAGAGTCTGGGCAGCACCCTTTAATCACATACGTACATTGTTATTTCCACATCAGACTATGAATATCTACACTAAGATAAGCAGTGACCAAAAAGAGTTTCATGTTAGTTCAAGTCATCTTGTACTATCAAACCAGCCTGCTGCAAGCTTATGAAAACACTTTAAATTTCTGGAGTTTCTTGCCTTTTCGGATTGCACCTGAACAATTATGATCTTCATTTGGAGAGCTGTGTGGAAGGACCCCTAACTGAATTTGGTGGGTATATTAGTCAGCTTTCCCATAGTGGGACAAAATAATTGATACCTGCAACTTAAAGGAGAACAGGTTTAATTTAGCTCAGTTTCAGGAGATTCAGTATGTGGTGGGAAGGGTCTGAGGCAGAAACATCATGACAGAAGGCTATGGTGGAGTGAAGCTCTTAGTTCATGGTGGCTGGGAAGCAGAGCAGAAAAACGGTGTCAGAGAGGAATGGCAAGGGACTGTATACAATACCCAAGGCTACTCCTCCATGACCCTTCAGACATACCCAGGGCCGTGCTCTACTAGTCTGCTACCCAATGGTGGTGAACCTATGGCATATGTGCTGCAGCTGGCTATTTGTTGCCATTGAAAGCTCTAAAAGGCTCACTGTCACTGTGCTAGGTATTTCTTAATCCAATGAACTTGACAGATCAAGATTAATGGTCACAGTAGGGCCGGAGAAGAGTCTTTCAAGAGATAATATTTAAATTGAGAGCTGAAAGAGTAGGTAGAGAAGAGAGGGTTGCTTTTTGCCTTTCTTTTTGCAATATATTATAGTTACACCTATAAAGTGTTTTAAAATTCAAGTTGAAAAGCATTTCCCTTCATTACTGTGAACAAAGGAGCTATAAGGAAAACTGATGAAGTTTGGTGCATATATCAAACCTGGGGTTGAATCCCATCCTCTCCCTTGAATGACATATGTAACCTTCATTCATGGTTCTTTAGTCCATCCCCTTATCTGTAAAATAGGGATAATACATCTGCTTATATTGAGTTATTGTAAAGAAAAAATTTAACACCTAGTACATTGCCTGGTACCTTGTGGGCCATCAATAAGTAGTGAGTGCTCTTGGTGATGTTATGACTGATGTCAACCACACATTAGTACTTAATGATCCTCATATGACCACTCTGGCCCGTCATACTTCCTTTCCTGAAGGGCCTGATACAGCTGCTAATTGCCTCCTGGTCCTTGAATATGACTGGTTTGCTCCATTCATGCCATCGAGATCGTAAGTACAGAGTATTCATCAGTTTTATTCCTTTACATCAACCAGTATCTCAGGGGCATGAAAAGTACCCTTCAATTATTGTTGGTAAAAAAGAACTTTGTATAGGTCTGAGCCATCCTAATGGCCCATCTTTTGGTACAGGCTTTTCCCTCAGGAGCAAAATAACTGTCATCTCACTAAAGCAAATCTGCAGGTTGAACTTTCCTCCCCATTTTAATGATTAAAAAAAAGTTGTCTGAGCCTTTAGTTGTATTTATTTTGGGGGTAGTTGGTGACAGGCCCTCACTTTTGCTTTTGTCCCCTCCTGACTGTATCATCAAGCTGTTCTGGTTAGCCAGAATACAGTGCTCAGGTATAATTTGCTGAGAAATTTCATGAATCTCTAAGTACAGAATTACACACCTTCCCATCTAATCCCACCCTACACCCACCCCACCCCCCACAACTAGTCTCCACAGTTGTACAGTCCTGACCCATTTAGGGCCTCATTTCTTCTGAGTGTCATTAGGCAGATATATATTTCTAAAGTTTACCCATCTCTCCACCTTCTGTAGACGTGCAGATGTTTATGAGCCATTTTTTTAATGTCACTTGGTAAAAGCTCTGAACTCTTTTTCTGATTTGCTTTTTAATTTGATATCACTTATTTTGGTTTCCCTGGTTAGAAATCATTCCATCATAAATATGTCAAACTGATCAGTATTCTTCCTTTAGAGACAATTGTTTGCTCATATCAGCTAACATGTCAACTAATTCCTTTCTTGCATCTCTAGAAGAGAACTTTTTCCATTCATCATTTGTCAAATATACATACTATTAAATAGGATTTTAATCTTTAAGACAAAGAAGGAAAGAGTGTCTTTTTAAGGGTCTTTTTGCAAGTTTGATTTTTGTAAATATACATTCTAGAGACTATCTTCAAAAATTTGTTAACTTAAGAATAGGAAATTTCGAGATTTATTTTGGCCCATATAAAAAATACTTTGTATATTTCTTCAATAACACCTCTGTTTGAAGGCTCATTAATAATGTATGAAGTACTCATAAGAGAATATGGATCAGAAAGAAAAATGATGGTCAAAGTAGTATTCACTATAACTACAGATTATTGGATATAATAAAGCAGATAATTAAGAGATGAGAATAGTGACTTAATATTGCTATTTAATGGCAATGGAATTTAAAATGAGAATAGAATAAGTAAAACATGGAGTAAGGAACAAATAGCAGCAGTGATAAAGACCAATTTGGGGGAGGGTTAAAAAAGATAATTAAGTACTAGAATGTAATAATAATATAGCTGAAGAATGGGAGGAGCCTGTAGTTAAAGGCTTTTATCACATTAGGAAGGAGGATACAGGTATTATTATGTCTTTTAAGTCTAGAGTTAATGTTTTAAGAGTTACCATTAAAATAATATAAATAGATTCTATAACTTTTAAAGCAATAGAGGAATACAGTGAAGAAAATCTGTTCATTCGGAGAGAAGAAAGGAAAAGGGGAGGGGGAATCATGGCAAATATGAAGGACAGTAGAAGGAGATGCAAGTAAGTCCAGCTATATTAGTGATCACAATAAATGTAAATGCTTAAAGTAGCTAGACAATGGAAAGTATTTTAAAAGGTATATGTAGTTTATTAAAGACAAAACCTCAGCAGAATACTGAAAGGTTAAAAGTAGTCTACTGGGACAAGCTATAGTTGATGTAATTTTACTAATATCATACAGAGTATGATTTAAATTTTTAAACAATTATATTATTAGGGATAAAGAATATTGTTACTAGATGACAGATACTTCACCAAAAACTGTAGTTCTGAATCACAAATCTGGATACCACCACCCATTCAGATGCTCAAGATGGCAACACTAGAGTCTTTTTGGTTCCTTCTTGTTCCTTTCCCACCTGCGTCCAATTCATACTAAGCTCTGTTGATTTCACCTTCTAAACATCTCTCTAACTCACCCAGTGCTTCTGTTCCTCTCTACTACCACCACTACCTTCATCTAAGCCACCAGCCTCACCAGCCTGCACCCCTGCACTAGTTTCTCCACCCATCTTCTCCCTTCATCCTTTCAGTCCCCATTTAGTATTTCTCTCCGCTACAGCCAAAGTGGACTTCTCCAGGCACCAGCACTAGCATTCTGGCCAGCACTGGGTCCTATAAGGACAGAAATGACGTTTTAGTCCCTTATCTCACACGGACCATCTGATAGAGTTCTGTCTAATCCATGTGGATTCAAAAAAGGAAACAGTCCATGCAAAGCATTTTGTCTTTCATGATTTAATCTACTGCCCTGCCTTCTGCCACTTCCTACTTCAATTCCTTGAGTTCAGCAGGAGGAAGGCTTTTGCTGTGCCTTTTCTGGGATATCCTTTAAATATTTTAGAGTCAGATAAAAACATTTGAGTAAGGTAGAGACCAAAGTCCTTGAATCTTCCATTCACAAATATAGAACCATAATAACCCATACAGGCAAGACACTTAAAATTGTTTCAAGCTTTGCGTAGGGATCCAGAAGATCATCTAGTGAGATTCCTGTTGTCCTTTCACAGTTAAAGAATCCCAGCTAAGGAGTTGAGGTCATCCTTGTGAGCGTGTGGCCATGTCATAAGCACTCTGGTTTTGGCAGGTTAGAGAAGTAGAGCTAAATACACCAGATTGCTATGACTAGCAAACAAAGTTGCACTTTCTTTACTTTGTGTGTTAAAATGGTGAAATTTGAATATACTGTTTCTGGAAATATTCCACCAAATTTAGTTCTGCTATATTGTCCTTGTCACTTATATTTGTTTTTAAATATTTATTTATTTTTTATTTATTTATTAGAGACAGGGTCTCATTATGTTGCTCAGGCTGTCCCCAAACTCCTGGACTCAAATGATCCCCCTGCTTCACCCTCCTAAATAGCTAGGACTACAGGCATGAGCCACTTGCTCAGCTTGTCACGACTATTAATTATCAGTCTATCTCACAAAGGAAAAACAGAATGTTATGTTCATAAAATACATTTAGAGAGGTGGTTCTTAATCAGATGAATTACAGGCCCATTTGAGTATTTGGTGAAAGCTAAATGTCCTGTCCTTTGCTGAAAAAATGTTCACATAGAAATTTCAAAAGTCTCATGAGCCTTTATCTCCTCACCATTCCACTAAAGCCCATGTGTGAACTCCTAGCACATCCTCTGGAGACTCCCAAGTCAACAGCCCAGATCCAGAGTGATATGTGGCATCTACGTGCTGCAAACCCAAAATGTCTGCAATAAAAAAGTCTTATAATTGAAAATATCAAATAGTGACCTCTATACTTCTGTTCAGGTGAAAGTTTACTGTACTAACATGGCCACCAGTAAGCCATTGATACCTAACACTTCAGCTGTTGGTCAGAAGGGAACTGACGGCTTCCCTGAGTTTTAATATATTTTGTAAGTTGCCCCTATAGTAGGCTAAGGACTGACATCTTTACTGTAGGGATTGGTGAAAGAGTGGCAAAGAATTAAAGTCTCCTAGGAGAGTTGTAAAGTCATTTGATTGTAGCTAAGAGGCCCAGAGCAGTTTCTATAAGTTTGGAAAAGTCTAAAATGAGCACTAGGATCTGGAATGATGCTGGAGTGAAGTGGATGCCTGCAGTGGTTGGCTCTCAACCCAGTTTATTTCCCTATAAGCCATGATTCACTTAAATCAGATGGTGCCAGTGCCTAGGCCCAGGACATATTGCAGCGTGTGCATTATTTGTAAACCTGGCGGGGGGTGGGGGGGATTGACAGATAGCAAGAGAAAGACATCATTGAAAAGTGAAATTTGCGCTTTGATCCCACTTAGGTAAAGCACGAAGTTGCTACATATGAGCTTACAGTTTCAAGATGATTCTCTGAACCACCTAAAGTTTACATATAAAATTTTATAAAATCTATCTTTTAATTGAATATATAAAGACTGTTACACAACTGGAAGTATCAGTTATAAGTCCAATCATATAAATACTATAATTCCTGCTTTAAAATCCATCTTAAGATAGTGCCCTTCCCTACTCCCCTTTAATATTTTAAAAGGTGATTGTTAAAGCTACAGAACAACAAATGAATTTAACAAGTTTTTGGAGTTTTGTAATAGGTTTTTTTTAACTTTCTGTTTTCTCCTTTACCAACATCAGTGGTGGTGGTGATGAGTGATCATATATTTTCTTTCTTTTTTTTTTTTTTTTTTGGTACCGGGGATCAAACTCGGGTCCTTGTGCTTGTGCCAGCAGGCAGCAAAACCACTGAGTTAAATCCTCGGCCCATAATCATATATTTTCAACATTTATCCTACTCTCCTCTGAATATTTCATTCAAGTAATTGAACTATGCTTTCCTTCCTTGGAACTGAGCAAGGCAGTGACACACAGTTCATGATTCTTAATCCAAAGGGGAAAAAGACCAAAAGTAAGGGCTGGTCTGAGACTTCTGGCTTGCTAGGGAACATTGGAAAAGAACTGATGTTCTAGGTGTCTGGAGAAGGCTTCAGAGAGGAGGGAGGCATGAGCATGTTGTGCACAGGCTCAGAAATACAAGATACACTCAGTTGGGTTTTCTGAGGGGCTAAGGAGGGATGTCAGGTGATTAGGCTGGATGAGAGGGAGAGCCAGCACACAAGCCTGAGCCTCAGATGGCAAACTAAGTGATTGAGATTTTATCTTGTAGGCATTGGAGCATTCTGAGAAGGGCAATAGTCTTGAGATCCTAGGTCTTTCTATAACCACCCTTGTGGAGGATGGTTCGGAAGGAACCAGTAGTTAAGACAGGGAAATCAGTAAGGAACTGTTTCAATTTTTAGTTGGAGAAAGAGGGAATTTATACCCTCTGCCATTTCTGGTATATATATAACAACATTCTTTTCTGTGCCCCCCCCAGCTAGAAATTGAATTACAGACTGTTAAATGTACATACTTTAGTGCTAACATCAAGCACATACGCATTTTGCCTTAATTTTGCCTCAGTCTTGCATCCCATTGAGGCAATTGCCTCGCTTAGTAACATAAAATTAAGTGTTTTCACAGTGTCTAGTTCACCATGGCCTTATAGACATTTGTTATATTTGTCAGTATTCTTTCAATTGGAAATGACCAGTCCAGGATATTGTTCTAGATTCAAGCATGGGTAGATTCAGAAACTCAAATGATCAAATATGGCTCTTGTTATGGTTTGTGTTTAGATGTCCCCCAAAGCCTCATGCAGATGAGGTGGGACTTTCTTTTTCAGAGGTAGTTGAATCTGGAATGTGTGCTGCTGGGGTTAAGGGCGTGTGATTACTAAACCACTGCTACACTGAGTGATTGGTTTGGCACCGCCCTAATCCCGGTAGTCGGAATAAAATAAAAGGGGCAGAAAGATGCTGTTAAACTCTCCTCTTGTTGCCTTTGCTACCTTGTGTGTGCCATGTTGTTTCTCCTCTGTGATGCCCATTTGCCATCCCTGTCTTGGAGCCAGCCAACTGTGGACTGAAACCTCTACAAACTGTGAGCTAAATAAACTCCTTCCCCTTTAACTTTGGGTGTTGGGTATTTTGTCTCAGCAACGAGAGAAAAGTAACTGACACAGCTCTTCACATTGTTTGCCCCTGTTTGACTCTGAGTAGGCTTTATTCTCCAGCAGGCTCATCTTGTGTGTTGGCAGAAGTGACCCCTTGGCAGGTCCAGGTTATAGTCTTGCAGGGTGGTAGCCTCTGAAGAAAGCAAGCTTTTTCTATAGTGGCTCCAATGAAATCCTTGACTGAGAATGGCTCTCATTTGGTCCAGGTTGGCTTGTTCACCCATCTTCAAACTGTGCCTGGATTAGTCAGGCTTGAGGCACATGTCCTGCCCTGGAGCTGGAGCCAAGGCCAGGATGCAGGCACTGATGGAGTCATCCCCACTAGAACCACACTGAGTCAGAGCAGGGGAAATCATAGGGCATTACCAAAAGGGGGAACAGGTGCCAGACAGGAAGAGGTGACATTTCCACTGGGGGTTGGGGAGGGTCCAAGGCAAGACACACTCTCCAGTCTGCTTTGAACTCTCTCTTTTCTAGTAAGGGAAATCAAGGCCCAGAGAGGTTAATTTGCCTAAGATCGCATAGCTAGCAAGTAGCAGAGCAGAGACTGGAACACAGGGGTGTCTTACAAAGACATGCTCTTAATCACTATCTACTATTCCTCCTATGTGGGATGGACCCAGTGTCCTTCTGTCCAAAGAATACCACAGTCAGAGCCTACATCACTCAAACCCTGTCCATTCTGTTTGGACAGTTCTAAGTGTTAGGAAGTTCTTACCTTGAGTTGAGATCTGAAGAGCAATAATCAAAAAATAAAATAATAAAATAAATAAAATCCCTCTTTCAGAGGGATTTGAAGCAACCAACTGGCCTTCCCTTAAACCTTTCTTAAACCAAACACCCATTTTCTTTCCCTGTTCCCATCAGACATGGCTCTGAGCCTCTTTATGGCCCTATCACCCTCCTCTGGGTATGTTCTAGGTAGTAAATGTCCCTTTTAAAACACAGTGTTTGGCTTTGACAAAATACACCAGATGTGCTCTGTCAAGCTGGCAGTTCAGTGAGGCTCTATTTTCCCTTGTTCTGGAAACTTTATTTTTTGTGGTGCTGGGAATCAAACATAGGGCCTCATATATGCTAGGCAAGTGCTGTACCACTGAGCTACATCCCTCTACTCCCTCTACTTATGCTAACACAGCACTGACTCTGTGATATATGGCACTCATGCTGTTGGTAGGTTGCTGTTAAAATCTGCAGTCAATGTTGTACAGTTGAATTTTCTTGTACCTAAACGTTGGGGCAGGCTGTGGCTGGGTCACATAGTAGCTGCTGGGGCAGCGGGTGATTTGGAAGAAAGAAGAGGCTCCATGTAAAGACTGGTTAGGGTTCTGGGGGTGGGAATGTATGTGTAAAGGGAGCTGAGTCAATTCAAGTGTGGGGGTGATAGCTAATAAAATTAGTAAAATAAAATTAATAAAAATCCCAGGCCTGGGATTTGGCTCAGTGGCACCGCGCCTGCCTCGCAAGCACAAGGTCCTGAGTTCAATCTATGGTACCACCCCCAAAAAAATTAGTTGAGCAAACATTTATTAAACATATGAGCCTAATAAACAAATCTTCGTCGAATTCCATCTAGTTTGTTTCAATCTGTTATCCAAGTCCAGAGCATTTTTCCTGGTCCACTATTGGCTCAGCATCCACACTGTAGCCCTTACCCACCCCTCCCCTCGTTTGCACACAACCTCTAGGGAGCAGTGCATGTTGCCTTTTCAGCATCTCTGCCTTCTTCTGTTGTTAAACTCTTCCCCCATCCCTTGCTTGCTTTGAGAATCATCTTTGTGTTGCCATCAGCCAAGAAGATTGTATCAGCACTGTTTCTTGAGCTTGTATGAAAACTTAAGCTCTTTCTTTTCATTTGCAAGTAGAAAATTATGTTGAATATATGTTTCAAAAGTACACACACATCACCCTAGGGAGCTATATACCCTGTCTTCTCTAGTCATCCTCGGCTCTACTCTGACCCCCACTGAAATTTAGTGCCTTAACTTCTGCCTCTTTAACCTTCACCTCTGTCTCATGAGGTTACTGTTTTTTATTTCACCCATAACATATCTGAGTTGAATAATAAGCCATTTACTAGTTTGAAGTTTCCGTGTTTTGACTGGAGAGTGAACCCAGGGCCTTCACACTGGGCTACATCCCCAGCCCACTTTTAATTTTTTATTTTGAAACAGGATCTCACTAAATGGCAGTTTCCCAGGCTGGGCTCAAACTTGCAATCCTCCTGCCTCGGCCTCCCTGAGTGCTGGGACCACTTTTCTACCTTTAAAGCAAAAGTGAGAGTTTATCTTAAGGTTGAATCATTCCCAAGGTTCACACTGTGCATGTCTGATTTGCTTCTTCAGGTTTTCCTGGAGAAAGGTTGAACAAAACAAGTTCTCTTAAATTGCAAACTACAGTGGACCCTTGACTTACGAACTCGATTGGTTCCTGAGGGCTGGTTATAATTCAAATCGGTTATAAGTCAATACAGCTGAGATCTAGACGCTTACCTGGGTATATGCTATAGATAACAAGAGGTAGATGAATCTTCCATTAACCTGATTAACCCAAGTTGTTCCTATGTCAGGCCAGTCATGACTTGAGGAGCCACTGTCCTTGTATTAGCTATGCAGAATACAGATATATCGATAGATAATATCTACACCTTTAAATTTTTTTGTTTTTTGTTTTGGTGCTGGGGATCAAACTCAGATCCCCTTGTGCATGCTAAGTAAGTGTTTTACCATTGAGCTACATCCTCAACCCTTTTAAATTTTATTTTAAGATAGCATCTCGCTAAGTTGCCCAGGGTGGGCTTGAACTTTTAATCATCCTACCTCTGCCTCCCAAGTAGTTAGGATTACAGGATGTACAGCCACAATGGCTCTTTTAAGTATATTTCAAAAGATATTTCATGTTATAAATCAGTAAAAACATAACCTTTATTACACTTTTGTTTATTTATTTAGTAACTAATTGGACTTAGGTTAGGCTGTAAACAAAAAGACAGACTTTACCCTTAGGAAGTTTATAGTGTGGGAGTAATGCTTAAAGTTGTACCGGAAAGATGTCCCACATTTGTAGATCAGAAGACTCAACATGGTTGAGAGGCAGTATTCTCCTAACTGTACAGATACAGGATATAGATCAAGGTTCATTTTCTTGCAAATATATGTCCATTTGTCCCAACAATATTTGTTAAAAGGCTTGTTCTCTCCCTTGGATTGTCTTTAGGCCTTTGTCAAGAATCAGTGTGCCATATTTGTATGGTTCTATTTCTGGACTGGACTGTGATTTGTCCATCTGTGTACTCATATCTCATAGATTCATACACATTTAGGATTGTTACATCTTCATGGTGAACTGTCATGATTAGTTGTCTTTTTCCCCTGCTAGGAGGCAGGTAATGTTTTAGATACAGGCTGTTTCAGAGAAGATAACACCGAGTAAAACCATACCTGAGATGGACACAGGCATGGATGAGAAGTAAATGTTTGTTATAAGAAGCCACTGAGATTTTGGTGTTATTTGTTACCAGTCTAGGCCTTAGGGCCCGGCTCTTTTTTCTCACAAACAGAAGCCAACAAGAGTACTTTCCCTAGATTAGAAACAGAAGAGATGGAGAAGGTAAGAGGAATAAATGACTAGAGTTAAAGGACAGTGTGCCCAGCTCTTGGCCCCTTGCCCTCGATGAAACACAATTTATGTGAGGACCATCTGCTCTGGGCTTCTTATCCTAGAATTCAAGTCTGTCACTGTCAGGGTAGTAAGCAGCAGAGGTCCAAATCTCAGCACAGGGCCATGCTCTCTCCATTGAGACTGTACTGTGATACCTACTCCTTTATTATTCCTAGATATCCTTGTAGTTGTCCTATCTTCCTTCATGATCCCATATCTGGTCACCTCAAGAAGTGACTGTTGAATGAGAGAATGGATATTATTATAGAGCTTGCTGCTGATGTTAATTTGGTCATTATTCTTTAAGGCAAAGTGCACAGAGAGTTTAATAAAGTAAAATAGAAAGAGAAAATTTATGAGTGAACACAATTCAGATTGGAAGGAGAAAGGCAAGAGCTGGGGTAGGGAGAGGGTGCAGACTTGCCAAGTGTTTGATTATTTGTTTGTTTCAAAAATATCAGCTGGACAAAAATATCTCAACTGATAATATTTACTATAAAGATAACAGAGGTAGGGGAGGAGAAGGAGATGAAAAAAGAATGAAGATGTGTTATGTACATGTGCCAACTCCCCACAAGGAATGTAATCATGGTGTACTGCAAACATGGACTAATAAAAAACAAGAAATGATAATGTTTAAGGAAATGAAAATGCTAATTACTCAGATTTGATCATTACACATATATATGTATTGAATTATCACACTGTACCTCATAAACATGTACAGTTATGTCAATTAAATAAAAATATAAATAGATAATAAAAAAGAGGGTACCCAGACTTAGTTTTTTTTCCTAATAAAAATGATGGGTACATTGAGCTGATTTGCACATTCTTCCCCTAACCATGTATCTTCATATCATTTCCTGAAATTATTATAATTATATGAAGAAGAAATAATGTGAATGAAAGCTCTTCAAATAGGTCAATAACACTAAATATAGTTAGCAGTTATTGCTTACTTATGTATGTCAGACACAGTCCAAAATGCTTGATACATGTTAGCTCATTTAATCCTCACAAAGCACCCTATGAAGTACAGGCATTGATACAATCCCCATTTCATGGATTGAGATGCCAAAGTCATTTCCCCAAGGTCACTGCAGGATTATGATAGAGCTTTGAACAGTTTGCGCTCAGAGGCGTAGCTAGAAACAGTGTGTAGAAATGGTGAAATAGTACCTGGTTTCAAAAAACTAAAAATTAGCTCACAGAAGAGCAAATCTGGTGCCCCCCCCCCCGAATGAATAGATGCTTAAATTCATTGGTAGTCAGGGAAATAAAAATTTTAAAAATAAGGGCGGTGATGAGATGACACCTTATGCCCATCAAACAAACAAAAAATTTCAAATTTTGATAACTCACTGGTAGGGATGGGGGATATTTATTAAAAGTACATATGCATATAACCTATCAACCCAGCAATCCCATTTTGGGGATTCTGTACCAAAAAAAGTAAAGGTAAAGGCACTATTGAAAAAAGTATATCTCATAAGGATATTTATTGCAGTATTTTTGTAGTGGAAAAAAATGACCCTGGAAAAGAAATAAATACCCATCATAAGGGCAAATGAGTAGATGCATTATAATGTGCATGCATTGTGGAATATTATGCTGCCTCTAAAGCTCACTAGTTTGAGGTATACCGGTTGGCTTGAGGGATCTCATAAGGTTCTGTTGAATGAGAAGAAAAATGAGAGGTGATCAGTGATCTTACAGTACTAATCATTAAAAATGAGCCAGGGGCCCAGGGATTTAGCTCAGTGGTTCCGCCACCTGCCTCACAAGCGCAAGGGCCCAAGTTCGATCCCTGGTACAAAAAAAAAAAACTGGGCCGGGGTTGTAGCTCAGCGGTGCAGTGCCTGCCTGGCAAGCATCGAGGCCCTGAGTTTGATTCCCAGTAACCCCCCCAAAAAAAATTGACACTCCCCCCAATAAAACTTGTGCATTAATAGAAATTTATATATTAACATACACACATATCCGATTCAATATATGATGTCTGATTTTAGTAGCACAGAGAAAAAACATGGCCAAATATGTACAAATTGTTACAAAGGCTGTGTTTATGGAAATTGCTAAAATGAGGGAAGAAGGGAACAAGTAAAAAAGAGATGAAAAAGACAGCTGAAAAAGACACATCTATATGATTAAACACAGTTCTGCAGTGTTATTATATGCAGGTAGAGGTATAACTAATATTTTTAAAGGATTAGAAAACAGCATATGGTTAAACTGATCCTATCTGAAACCATAGGCTTATCCTAGACAAATTACCCACCTTCTTTCTAGGATCTGTGTTTGCCTGTGTTTGTTTGTGTTTAGCTTGTAGAGTGTAAACCAGAGACCCCAGAGGTCTAAAGGGATGGATATGTTTGGATGGTTCACAAGAACTAGGGAAAGTTTAGGTGATGCAGCAAAATCCATCTCCAACTGGGGGAAGAACTCAAGGACAAAACCATTGGGTCATCTTTATTAGGAGGGACAGCAGACTGGAAGTGAAAGAGTACATGCCAGTCTGTGGTCATTACACTTTTTATAAATCACATTAAAATGGAACTAGCCACATCTTCGAACATAATGCAGTATGTTTTATAAATTTAAAGAGAGAAGCAGGTCATAAGACATTCCTTTTTGGTGAGTGCAGTAGCACCCCAATTCAACAAGGCTGGGGTATGCATAGTTGTGAATGCGGGTTTCCCCTGAAACACCCAAACTCCTTCTCTGTAGTCTAGTCTTGGGTGGAATAAACGAATCCACTCAAACAGTTAAGGCCAAACTAAAGAATAAAAGAGCTGACTTTCAGTTAACAGGATAGTGACATTTCATAATCCAAACCACACTTGGCACTATGTGCAAGTGCTCATTGCTGTGTCACCAAAAGGTTGTTTATCTCTGTAGACTCACAGTTCATGAGGACACCAGGAAGGGGTTGAGTTCTTACTCTGGATCTCCTGATGATTTCCTGACCCAGGTTTACCCAGCAGGCCTCAGAATAGATAAGGATACGTATGTTATCTGTTGCTGGTGAATAGTGATTTTTAAAAGGAATTGTTAATCTACTATTGGAATAAGAATTATACTTTCACTCAGTCATTCCTAGACTTCAGTTCTGGATACCTTTGATGCCACTGATGTGTAGTTTCTAGTTGGAGAACTATGTCAACACAGTGAATGTGGTTGCCCCTGAAGGTAATATCAGTTGAGTTTTAGATGTTTTGTTGACAGCATGGATTAGTTAAAAGAAAAAGTCTACCTGAAATGGCATTTTTTTTAACCTAATAACCTTGGAAGTATCATTTTGAAAGTACCCAATGGAGTTTTTTGAGCCGTCTTGTCAATTTTATGGACCCTTTTGGGTAAAGGTTGTTTTGTTGTTACTGTTGTTTTGCCTTGTGGTTTTTTTTTTTTTCTGCTTTATGGTGTCAGGGATCAAACCCAGGGCTTTGTGCATGCTAGAGAAATGCTCTACCACAAAGCTACACCCTCAGCTCTATTAAGTAATGTGTCCTTCTGAGCTGGCAAAATTCTGATTGTTGTGGTGCATTTTATTAGTTACGTATTTCTTTGTATATTTTCAGGAAAAGTCAACAGAGGTTTTATCTTTATGTCACTCATTTCTTATCTATTTTATTTCTAGGCTCAGAGTTATTGGGACTGGCTTTTAAAAATTAATTGCTCATGGAGGTATAATTTACTTGTGTACTTCTCCTATTTAAAGTGTACAATTGAATGATTTTTAGTGTGTTCAGAATTGTGCATCCATTACTACAATCGGTTTTAGAGCATTTCATCACCTCCAAAAAGAAAAGAAAAAACCTATTAGCAGCCTCTCACTTCCCCACTCCACCTCCATTCCCACCTCTAGGCCACCACTGATCTTTCACCTGTACAGATTTGTATACTCTGGACATTTCATATAAATGGAATCACTCAGTTTGTGGCCTTTGTGACTGGCTTCTTTCATTTAGCATAACGCTTTCAAGGTTCATCCATGTTACAGTATGTGTTAATATTTCCTTTCTACTAAAAAGTATTGTAAAAGCTGTATTTTGTTTATCTGTTCATCAGCTGTTTATCTGTTCATTTAGCCTATCTGCTTTGTAGTATTTATAAATAATGCTGCTATGAACATTTTGTGTGCAGTTTTTTATGTGAAAGTTTGGCTTTTTAGCGACTCAGCTGCCTTTTTAAATACCAGTGACATCACAGCTGTCCTTCTGCTCAGCACTTTCTGTTTAGGCATGTGGAGTATCTACATTGCAGATGAGACAGCAGAGATCCAGATAGAGAAAGTGGCTTCCCCAGGCACACAGGTCTAGAAAGTGGAGCGGGGACCTGGGTCCTAGTCCCTTGATCCTAGATTCAGTTGTTTACCAACTGATATGCAAGCGTGAAGGCCAGAGAAGACCTAAGGCCCATGATGCACAGATTAGTGAAGCCTTGCAGGCTTTTCATGTTGTTTCTTCTCTTTTGTTACTTAAAACAATGTGGTCTGATCTGGAAGTGCAAAAACATCATAAGCGTTGGAAGATTCCTTAGACATTTTCTAGTCTCATCTCATAATTGTACAAGTAAGGAAACAGGCACAGAGAAGTGATGTGACTACTTTCTCAAGATCACACTATTACTGGTAGAGCAAGGATGAGAACTCTGGTCTCTCCACTCCTCATCCCTGGTCCTTGTCTGTGAGCATTCATTGCCCAGAAGCTGTGTGAAGGGTGATAAGCCATTTTGTGTCTTTTCTCTACTAGAACCCTGTCACAGGGCTACTGTCAGCCAGCCATGAACAGAAAGATGCGTGGGTGCGGGACAACATCTACAGCATCCTGGCTGTGTGGGGCCTGGGCATGGCCTACCGCAAGAATGCCGACCGCGATGAAGACAAGGCCAAAGCCTATGAGTTGGAACAGGTAATGGTGACTGATGGCTGTGTCTTGGCTGCTCAGCATCTGTTCCTTGAACTGGAAAATCCACAAGGAAGTAGCTGTGTGGGCAGAACAGTTAGGGTACAGGCTTCTCCTGCATTTCTGCTATAGACTGTTTGGAGAAAGCACTTAGATGGGCTCAACCTCACACCTGTCTCTGATTTTTTTTCCCCGTGATAAAATAATGACAACATCAAAAATCACACCAAGTGAGAAATGAAAACATCCAAATTGAAACCTCAAAGTGTCAGTTTACCTAACTAGCAAGCACATGCTCTATTTTAAACAGGCTCTATCAATTTTATACGGATTTATATCAAGACATCATTGTAAACCATTATGATCACTTATAAAATGTCAGTACATCAGAGCTACACATTCCAAAGTATGTACTCTTCAGAGTAGTCACATTGAAAGAATATTTATCCAAATACCATTGACAGACACTGCTTAAAACATTTTCGAAACTTCCCTTAAAATACCTTTCTAGTCTGAGTGGTTACTCTTTAGTTTTGAACCAGATGGTGCCTAATTTTTGTGCCTATGTTATTCACCATCTAGCACAAGCAAATCTTTTTGTTGTTTCCCCAAATCAGAAACCAAAATACCCACCAAAACAAAGATTTGCCATTGTTGAGTTTGCAAGAAAATATCCTTCCCTGAAACACAATAGGTATTTCCCAGATGTTTGGAGTGATAGCATTGATATAGGGAGCATTGAAATATAAAAGTATAATTCTTTTCGCATGAGAGCTTTTGGGATTTACTTGTTCATTTGTGCTGCAGATTGAATCTTGGGCCTCATGAATGCTAAGCACCCACCCTACTACTGAGCTACACCCCTCCCTAGCCCTAGGATTTATCCTTAATTCATACATTTCTGGATAGCCCTCATAGCCAGTGGATCATCAGGTCTGAGAAGGTTCTTCCGGCCCATTTGTATTTGTTTATAACAATCAAAGTGGGCATGAATGACAGGCAGCATGAAGGAAGCTTTGACAGCTAAGGAAGAAGCTTATTTGTAGGAACAAGATTTGGATTTGACCAGACATGCTGAGTATGAGGTGGTGAGATCACCTAGTCTTGGAGGTGAGGCAAGTTTTCAAAATTGCTACAAGTATTGAATGCTCCTCTAAGAACATGGATGAGTTTTATGTAAGAGATTCATTCACTTACTAGTATAATAGTTTGATGTTAATGCCTTTAAAATCTCTCATCACTCTTTAAGACAAAATCGAGTAAAGCAGTGTCCACCTACACAGATACCGACACACACACACACACACACACACACACACACACAGACAGACACACCCCTACCGAGCTGGATTAAAATTGACTAGATTTGCGGCTCCTTGACAAACAATAATGAGACACAAACAGGCCAGATTGTATCACATTTAATGCCTTTTACTATTTGATGAGTATAGTTAATTAAACTAAAGATTTCTCCCTGGATTATAAAAAACAACACAGGGATCTTCCAGTGATACTCAGTAGGGACGCTACTGCATTTTGGGCTCAGGCAGTACAGCCTGTCATTGTGTGACACTATGCCATGCATTGTGGGATATTTCAGGTCTCTGGTCCCTTCTCTGTAAATGCCAGCAGCCCTCACCTCTCTCATTGTGATTGTTAAAATTCCTCCACACCCACGTTTCCAGATGCTTTCCCACTCCTGGTGGATGGCAATGACCTCCAGTTGGGAACCACTGTACTTCTTCCTAGTGGAAAATAACTTTGAGGGCAAGTTAATTGACAAATGTTTATCCTGTATACATTGTAGGAAATATTAATTATAATTATTCTAATTTTACCTCCTAATTATGAGGTAGAATTTTCTGCCCCAACAGAGTTTATGGCATAAAGTGATACTATATTCTAGAATCATAGAATTTTAGAAGTGGAAGGATCTGATGGGCAGTTCATTCTAGACGTTTCACTGGTGACAAACTTTCAGGCCCCTTTATAATGTCCTCCCCTCTCTTATGTACATTCTACGAGAGAGCATGTTTCCATGCCCCTGGGTAGAAACTTCTTTCTCCCAGGCTGTTTTGACCTAGAAAATATCCTACTCTCCAGCCACTTATTTTATAGAGTTTTGAACAGGCCATATTCAGACCAGTCTTTAAATGAGCCTTAGCTGTGCAGGAAATGGAAGTAACGCAGTGTGCTAGTTAGAGCTCAAACTTTCTGGGGATATAGCTCAGTGGTAGGTATTTGCCTTGCATGCACAAAGCCCTGGATTCAGTCACCAGTACTACAAGGGAAAAACAAACAAACAAACAAAAACCCCACAAACCTGGCATCTAAATCCGACTGCCTGGGCATTGTCCTTGCCCTACCCCATGTCAGCTGGGAGACTTGAGCAGTGTTGCTTCACTTTGTTCAGCCTCGGGTTTAGAGTGGGGCAATAATGCTTCCTATCTCATAAGGCTGGTGCAAGCATTTCAGATAATCCAAGTAAAGTGTTTTGCAGAATGCCTGGATATAGTTTCTAATTGATTGATGATTATTTTTATTAATGATAATAATAATTGGTTGCAATGCGTCATATTATTAAGGAACTTTGGCTGCCACTTGCATTTTGTAAGAACTTTACTCAATAGTGCAGTAATGTGTCACAAATGGTCCTTTTAGCAAAACATCATTACTTTTGAGCAGGCGTGGTGGGCTGAATTCATTCTTACTATAACAAAAATAAATTACTAAAAATGTGACATAAAGCTCCAAATTACTAGGCTTATAAAAATTGTGTTGCTGAAATATCAGTAGGGAGTGTCTGAATTTCAGAGCTGGAAGATGCCATCCAACCAAGCCTTTTATTTGAGATAAATTGCTTTGTCAAGATTTTTCTTTGTAATAGAATAGAGACGTAGCAGTAATATGACCGAGGATAATATCCGTGTATGCTTGGAATTGGCCTTTTCAGAGAAGTTGCCAAGCAGCCACTGGTTTATTGTCTATGTGGGAATAAGGAGATGTTTTTGGGGGAACAAGGAACCCAAGTCCTGTTATCGATACCACTTTATTTCCATAGAACGTGGTGAAGCTAATGCGAGGTCTCCTCCAGTGCATGATGCGACAGGTAGGTGACAAACACGTGCTTGCAGAGCTTCAGAGTGAGTATTTTAGGTCATTTTAATTGTGACAATTAACATGCTTAATGTGTTTTGAACTTTTCTTAAGAGAAAAACTGAAAATATTTTGCTTATTTTCTCTTTTTGAATTGTCTTTGATAGTTTTATTATACTGTAAAACCATGGTCACAAAGTGTGCTGTTTCTGAGAATCTCTTTTGAAGAGTTAGCATGTGTATGAGCTGGGCGTGGTGGCACACACCTATAATCCCAGCACTTGGGAGGCTGAGGCAGGAGGATTGCCATGAGTTTGAGGCCAGCCTGGGCTACATAGTGAGTTCAAGGCCAGCCTAAACTACACAGTACATAGTGAGACCTTGTCTCAAAAAAAAAAGTTAGTGTAAAAGAAAGAGCATGTCTTTTTAAAAAATTAACAAAATAATCTTTAAAGGACACTTGTAGAAAGCCACGAACTATTGTTTTTTCTGTCAAGTTTATAAAAGGGTATATTTTCCTTTGAGATTAAGTGCTTGAATTTTTAAAACTTGACATTGCTATTTGCTTGTATTTTCAACGAGGTGTAAATAAAACAATTCATTGAGTACATGCTGTATTAGAATATTATATTAGAATCTGCACAAATTCAAAGATGAATGTGATGTGGCCTCTATCCTCAGTCAGCATGTTCAAAGACAGTTGCTCTTTTCCTTTCAATATTAGGAAACAAAAAGTTGAAATTTAAACAGATCTCTGCCCCCCCCCCCTTCAGTATCTACCATGTGCCGCAGCTGGGGATCTATAAGCAAAGACGCCCTTTGGCATGACCCTAGCCCCTGCAGAGCTGGTTAAACTCTGGGGCTGGGGCATTTTCAGTGAATGGGCAGGAAGAATCTTTTGCACAGCCCCTATGTGTAGTGCTTACTAGCAGCTGCCTCCTGTCCCTCTGGCTCCCAGAGGTAGCAGATAAGAGGCCTAGAGTCAGGTGACTAGCCCTGGATGTGACCACTCCCAGCCATGAACATATGAAGCTATGTAGAGCCTGCTTGCCTTCTCCCTCAGGTGGACAAAGTGGAGAAGTTCAAGCATACTCAGAGTACCAAGGACAGCCTGCACGCCAAGTACAACACTGCCACATGCAGCACCGTGGTGGGTGATGACCAGTGGGGCCACCTCCAGGTGGATGCCACCTCCCTGTTCCTCCTATTCCTGGCCCAGATGACTGCCTCAGGTGAGCCAGGGTGATTGAGCCCATTATTCAGAGGGGGACAGTCCAGAAAGGGACTGGGGAGGGGGACAATATCTTAGTCCATTTGTGCTACTGTAACAAAATACCTGAGACTGGGAAATTTATAAACAGAAATTTATTTTCTCATAGTTCTGGAGGCTGGGAAGTCCAGGAACAAGGCTCTGAGAGGTTCAGTGGTCTGATGAGGGCTGTATACTCTGAAGGGGAAGAATCCTGTGTCCTCACATGGCAGCAGAAGGACAAGAGAATTGACCACTATAGAAAGCCTCTTTTATAAGGGTCTTAGTCCCAGTTCACAAGGGTGAGGAGCCATCATGGTCCAGTCACTTCATCTAGGCCCCACCTCTTAATATCAGCACATTGGCAACACTCATTGTTGGAGGGAACACATTAAAACCATAGTAATCTGTATTGTAAATAAGCAGTTTATGCAAAGGAAATGCATGTTTCTCTGTGATGCCACATGCATTTGTGTCTATGGTAGGACAGGGAATGAGGGACTTGGTCTGTGAGCTGTGGACAAGACCATTGGCCTCCATCTGGGCACTTTGAGGATGAGGGCTGTTGAGCCAGCTGTTAGCTTCCTGCTGTGGAGCCCACAGTTTCCTTCCTATACTCTGGCTTACTTCCTGGAGTGACCTCAGGCAGTTCAAAATATCTGCAAAAAGACTCATAAATGTTCTTTGACTTTTCTCCTCCAAGATTAGCACCATGTCCTGTCAGCTCTCCCACTCACTACTGTGCTCACCGTCTCTGGACACATCCTCACTTATCAAAGTTATATTTAAACACCGTGTGCCCAGAGTGAGCTGACCAGCCTGCAGTGTCCATGCTGTGTGAGGCAGCTCACACCTTGTAGGTGGTCGATGGTGTTCCTGATTAGGCCAGAGCTGCTGGTTTCTATGGCAGCCAGGATACCAGACCTCCCAAGCCCCAGATTGTAGGTATCTTTGTGCATCAAGTGGGCTCTCGCCTTATAAGGGCATCTGCTGCAGATGCTCCCCAGGTTAAGGCATGTAGGGTGTCTTAGGGCACTAATCAGAAGTCCAGCAAACTGACACCCTGAGGTTGCCGTTCGTTTCAGACAGCAAGTGTGAAACTAGAACCATCCCGGAAATTAGCAGTAGCATCAATATGGCTTTGTGAATAAAACATGCATTTATAAAAAGTACTTTTTGGTTATGAAAATTACTATGAGCTCAATACAGATATTTTGTTTTGTTTTGTTTTTGGTACTGGGGATTGAACTCACAACCTTGCGCTTGCGAGGCGGGCATGGTGTCACTGAGCTAAATCCCCGGCCCCCCAGTAGAGATATTCTGGAAAAATTTTTACTGCAAATTTTAATCTGTATGTGTTTCCTCCAAGTTTTTTCTATGCATTTTTACATATTAATGTCACATTGTATAGTCTTTTTGTTACATAAAATATAGTTTGATACCTCAGTCATAGTAGTATACCTTTATAAAGCATTTCCCCTCTAATCGTATGAGCTTTTCATAAACATTATTTTAGTAACTTTATTAATGGATATACCATAATCATTTTAACTATTCCTTTGCATATTTTTTGCTATTATAACAAATGTTGCAGTATCAGTTTGGACTTCATCTCTACTTCCTTCTGATGTCATTCAAAGACCACTTATATATTAAATCATTTTCAGTCACTCAAGTTGATTCTAATTATACTTCTAAGCAAGCTTGCTAGCTAAACTTCTGTTATTGTTATAGGAGTAGGTATCTTATTGTATCCATGTCTGCTTCAAGGATTTATACTTTAAAAATGTGTGTATTTGTCATAACCAACTGCATTTTCAGGGACAAAGCGAAAACCAGCTTCCTTGGTCACTGCCTATTTCAGTGAGTTGATGTAGCCCCTTGGGCAGGTCCTGGGAGCTGGGTTTTCAGGGGAGGAGGTGAAAGGAATTGAGGCTTTACTTTCCCTATCTTCACTGGGAAAAAATACCCACCCTTCTCTTTGGCTCACTTGAGGATAAGGACAGTGTCACTGGTTCTTTTGGGCTACAGTGTTTGCATTGTTGCAACCTTCTCTGCACGAATCCAGAGACCCCATACCTTCTCTTTAACTCTTTTCTCCATAGGCACACACTCAAAGACAGAGCCATTCTTCCCTTCTTTCCTCTCTGCCCCCACTCCCCCCCATTCCTTCCTTCCTCTTTCTGAGATCAGACATTAACTGTAACACTTCAGAATTAATCTTTGGTGTTCTAAGGGAGAAAAATGAAGGTAAAAGGATTTACTTCCTAGTGCGGCAGTTCTCTTCACAGCATAACTTCTTAACCTCATTTTTTTCTTTACTAGGCTTACGTATTATCTTCACACTTGATGAGGTGGCCTTCATACAGAATCTTGTCTTTTACATAGAAGCTGCATACAAAGTTGCTGTAAGTATCAGTGCTGGTAGGTTTTTTTCAGTGTGCCAGACATAAAAAAAAAAATCATATAATTTGTTAGCTTTTCAGATGTGGCAAAATCAGAGAAAAACAATTTAGAGGAAGAAAGATTTATTTTGGCTCATGATTTCAGGGGTTTCAGTCCACGGTTGGCCAGCTCCCTTGCTTTTAGGCCTATGGTGAGCATAAACATGGTGGAAGGACGTAGTAGAGGAACACTGCTTATATCATGGCAGCCAAGAAACAGAGAAAGAGGGAAAGAGCCAGAGAGGAAGAAGCCAGTGACAAGACATAACCCTATGACCCACTCTCTTCAACTAGGCCCCACCTCCTAAGTTTCTGTCACCTCCCCTAAATGCCATTAGATCATGATCTCAACAATGGATTAATCCACTGATAAAGTTAGCCCTCATGATCCAGTCACTTTCTGAAGGCCTTACTTCTGAACATATGAGACTTTTGGGGGACATTTTAGATCTAAATCATTTCATAGTTTCTCAAGAGCTAGGCTATTTGGGGATAACCGGAAGGTTAGCAAAACCAGAGCAAAAAGATTGTTACTGCAACACAAAGTGCATTTTTTTTTTTTGGTGGTGGTACTGGGGATCGAACTCAGGGCCTTGTACTTGCAAGGCAGGTGCGGTGCCACTGAGCTAAATCCTCGGCCCACAAAGTGCATATTTTTGTTCTGGAATACAGTATGGGGGTTGTTTTTGAAATGTACCACATGCTATGTCTAAATCCAGTAAGTGTATCTTAAATAAGACCCTAAAATGTCCCACAGGCCAGCCTGAATTGGGCTGAAGAGTTGGCAGGCAGCATTGGCACCCTGGTAGAAGGTGGGGTGCAGGAGGCTGATCAAAATAGGCTTTGAGGATAAGTCATACAGCTGCAGGGTTGGTGTAAAGATGGACTGGATCTTTGAAGGGAGGAAACATGCCTAGGCCCAGCTACAAGGCCTGCTCACGGGTCAGGGTCTAACGTGGCTCAAGCATGCCTGACTTTCAATGTTCACATTTTGCAAGCGCTCTTATTTGGCTTGAAAAATAAAAACTGACATTTTGGCATTGATCCTGTCCTTTTCAGTTGCAATCTTTCAGTAGTACACAAAGCATTTCACAACAGTATTTGTTACTTAGATTTTAAAATGAAGATATGAATCACTGAAGTTAGTTACACAAGTATCGAGTCTTCTTCTGTGACAGTATTCTGAGCCAATGCACATTAATTAATTTTTATATACTATTTATGTTCACTGTTCTGTGTCTCACTTTTGACTTTGGCTCCTGAGCATTTTTTATGCTCAAGAGGTAATGGTAAGTATAAGATTTAAATGGGTTTGTTGATTTCAAATAGTTATAATTCATGTGTTAAAGCTTTTCTATTCCACCTTACAATTTACTATAAGCTCAAAGGCATTAGCTAAATAGACAGGTAGTGCTTTATTTGATCTTAAGATAAATAAAATATTGTGTTCTCTACAAATCAAGAGGTTTTTTAAATAAATTAATACCTTTTCGAAATAAATCTGAGAGTATTCTTGTATGTACTTTTGTTCTACTTGAGTACTTCTGAAATTCTGCACAGAGGTCACATGAACTGAAATTAAAGAAGACTGGAATGTGAGTATATAAAACCACGAAGTTAGAAGTCTTCAAGAAGCTGTACTCATGTTTCAATATGCTCATGGCAACATAAAGGCATCATTTTTTCATGGCATTTCTTGTATACCTCTTTCTCGCTTTCTGATGACAAGCTTTTTTCCCCTCAGGACTATGGAATGTGGGAACGTGGTGATAAGACTAATCAAGGCATTCCAGAATTGAATGCAAGCTCTGTGGGAATGGCCAAGGTAACAGTTGTCCAGTTCCTTCTGTGTGTTGTTACTGCTTTGCTTAGGGTATCTTCAAATGTGGGTTTAATCTGATTAGCACATTTTTCAAAAGCCAGTGGCAACTATGTGAAATTCAGGTGGCACATGTACCCCAGCCAAAATGAAATTACAGGTCAAGGAAGTCAGCTTCCTATGCCGAAATCTGCATGTGGCCAAAAATAACTGCCCACTGTCCCTGTCATCTATTGTGATCACAAGTCAGAACTCTTGCTGTTGTTTAAGAAGCTGCAGGCGTGATGTCCAGCCTTCCTTTCTGGGTCATACAGAGGGCTGAAGAATATGAATACTTGGTAGGTCAAGCTCACAAGTTCAAGCCTATAAGGTCAGGCTAGTCACAATAACCAGTGAGACTGACCAGGTAGAAAGATCGGAGGGAGAGGGGATACTGGGGGGATACTGGGAACTTCCTGTAATGGTGTTCCAGCTCAAACTCATTTAGGAAATATTCTTCAAGCTGAGTGCAGTGGCATAGTCCTATAGTCCCACCTCCTCAGGAGATTGAGGCAGGAGGATCACTTAAGCCCAGGTATTCAGAGCAAACTAGGCAACATAGTGACACTGTATCTCAACAAAAAAACGAAGAAGAAAAAGAAAGTGGAAGAGGAAGAAGAGGAGAAGGAGGAAAAGAAAATACTCTTAAAGGCAAACAGGGTACCTGTGGAGTAGATTTAATCTATGAGTCACCAGTTTGTATCTTGCCATGGACATTTTTGTGTAACTCCTTCTCTTCCTCCTGCTCAAGACTAAAATAGATTTTTTTGGACAAAGTGAAGCTTCCAGAGCTACAATTTTTAAAGCAACAATAAATGTGCTCCGTTAAGGTAAACTGACAGAAAACACATATATTACTAAAAGAATTCACTTTCCTAAGTGCCAGCTGTGCGAAATGATAGATGTTAACTACTGAAATAGGTGGAAGAAAAACCAATCATAAATTTAGTGCCATAGACACATGATGTTATGAACTTGTTAATATTTCATTTTTTTTGGCAGAATACTAATTTCATTACGGGAAATGTTTTCCTATTTTCTCTTTCTTATTCCTGGAGTGAACAGCAATAAACAGGAAAGCTCCAATCCTCTGAAAATGAGGATAGAACATGACTATAGGACCCTTTGGCTGGATTTTATAAATATGTTTCATTGCCTTTGGGAAAATATGTATGCTAGATTGCTTAGTGAAAAAAGAGTGCCAGATATTGGAGTGTATGTTTATTAGAAAGAAAAAGTAATTTATGCCTGTGTTTGTAGGCAGCACTTGAGGCAATTGATGAACTGGACCTTTTTGGAGCTTATGGAGGACGCAAGTCAGTGATCCATGTCCTGCCTGATGAGGTTGAGCACTGCCAGGTAACAGCTTAGGCTCTTGCATTCCAGAGAGAAGGGAAAAGAATCATGGAGGCGAAAGCCTGGGCATCTGTTCAGAGTCCCCACCTTTCTGGTTTGCTGACACTTGACTCCTTTCAGCTTAAGTTTCTTCTTCCATAAAATGGGTATACTGAGACCTTCCACTCCTGCCTCACAAGATAATTGTAAGGATTAGAGAAAATCAAATTAGACAATTTGTCCAAGCACTGTGTAGCCAGAAAGTACTATGCAGACACAAGACACGATAATGCTAAGTATATGGAGTCAACAATCAGAGCAACCTTGTTTTGCTGGAGGCAAAATCTGTTTTATGCTTTTTGAACACATAAGTGGTTTTCTTTCAGGTTTATTTCATAATGCCCCCAAATTGAATGACTAGCATGCACTAGCTCATTTGGTGGGGATGTATTGGGAAGAATGGAGGAGAGATAATATGGAGGAAATGGCAAATTAATAGAAACTCCCTGAAATACAGATCACAGAAGAGGGTGATTGATGCAGATTAGGGGATTCCATTAAGCAGATAGGAAGTCACCATTTGCTAGTCAATCAATAAACTATTAGGGCCCACTAAGGCTAAAGAGAGTCAGATACCTAAAAAGTTATAAACGGAGAGCTTTATGGTAGGAGCTTGTGTTTTCTGGCAGAGAAAACCTAGGGAGAAGTGACTACAGCCATATACCTCATAATGATACTTTGGTCAATGAGGGACCACATATACTATGGTGGCTATACCATAAACCTAGGTGTGTAATAGACTATGCCATCTCTAAGGTCTGTGTAAGTACACTTGCCTGTGTTCACACAATGATGAAATCATTTGATGTCATAAGTAGTCCTTAAAGGGGAATACATACACTGGTGTTTTATTAGATGTTTAGTCTAGTGGAAAAACATGAGCTTTGTAGCCAGCAGAGTCTGGGCTAGAATCCTACCTCGATCACTTGCTGGCTTTAAGCCCTTGGGCACGAGTCTATATGTCTCAGTCTCAGAGTCCTTATGAGTAAATTGGACATAATATCCTAATTCCTTTCTCATATGGAAGATTTAGTGAGCTTATGTTTGCAAGGATCTAGCCTCATGTCTGTACATGTTAGATCTCAGCATTAACTCTTTCCCCTTCCCAAATATTTCCTATAATTTCAACCTCCTTCCAAGTTTCCAGTGCTTAGTCCAGCCACCTTATAGTTGAGGCCTATTGTAGTGCATCTAAGTAACCCTGAAAAGATTCTAGGACTTAACTAATTCTGTTGTTTACCATTTTGCCTGAACATTCTTGAGATCTTCTAGATTTGACTCCTTCTGTAAGTGGTTTCTGGGTCACTCAACCCAACTGATCCCATTGCATAGAAGCCAGCCTCTCTGTGATGGCACTTCATATATGTTCTTTTATGGTCTCTTATGGACACCTTAGCCTGCAGCCACAGGTAGCCCTGAAGTTCTTCCCCAGTGTGTCCTAAAGGTCTGGCCAAGTCAATAGAGCACATGGAAGGAATGGAGTCAAGTGATTATCAGCACAGGGTGCAGGCTATACCATACTTTCCCCAACCCCCTTCTTCTGCCCCAAGGAATAGGGAGCATTGACCGGGTAGACAAAGTTGGCCAGCAGGTGCACGTTGGTAGGGCAAAGCTCTACTCCAAATTCGCAAACTCATTTGAATGTTCCCTTAGGGCTAAGGTCATAGTCTTTAAATACTGCAACTAACTATTAATTATTTTCCAAGTTAAACCACCTCTTTATTTTTCTTTCAGTCTATTCTGTTTTCTATGCTACCAAGAGCATCAACATCTAAAGAGATAGATGCCGGACTTCTTTCTATCATTTCTTTCCCGGCCTTTGCAGTGGAAGATGCAAACCTTGTGAATGTGACCAAAAGTGAAATTATTTCCAAGCTCCAGGTAAGCACTGGTCACACTAGTATCCTTCTGCCCTGTGTTAAATGCCAGTTTCACATGGTGGCATGGAGCAGATCACTTGTGAAGTTGATGGCTTGGTTTATCTTAGTTGTCTCATGAAGCAGCTAGCTGAAAAGCGGAGCCTACAAGTGAGAAAATGAAGTCTCAGAGTGACTAAGTGACTTAGTTCTCTTAATAAGTAGCAGAACTTGCACTTAAGCTGGAACTCCAATTCTTATCACTATCATATTTCCAAGGTAGGACTACTTAACCATTTAAAGATCACCTAAGGAAAAAAAATGCACATGTCCCAATATCCTTAAACTTTACATGCAATTTCAAGAGACTTGGTAATCCCAAAGTGAAATTAAGTTTTTTTAAAAAAATGCTTGCTCTGCAGTGAAATGCAACAACTGTGACACATCACACTAAACACTTTAGTGGATCCTCCAAATGTGAGGGTCCCTTTGCCTCTTTGTGTGATATATTAAATCAGTATGAAAAGAATAGCCATTCACTGAACTCTTAGTAATTACTCTTGCAACCCCAATACTCCAATGAAATGTTTCAGCATTCCCTTCCAAGTACTAATCAAGCCTGAACTTACTTTGCTTACTACTTTAAAAGTAATTCTTTATACTAATAGCAAAAATCATTTAGTACATGTTGTATTACTAAAAGAGTCATAGGAGAGAGAGAGAAGGACTGACTTGAATTAAAATTAAAAAGCAAAGAAATTCTTCTGATCTCATCAAATGTACTTTATTTCTACCTTACTAGGGACGTTATGGATGCTGTCGCTTCCTCCGGGATGGTTATAAAACCCCAAGAGAGGTTGTATTTAAATATTGTTTTTTATGGTTCCTTAATTTCTTCATATCTGTTGCCACTGTATTGTTTTTCTTCTATTGATTATATGTTGGAATATTGGAAAGACAAATATTAATTTTGGAGTCAGCATGCCTGGAGTTAGGCAGTAGAATAGTAAGATCATCAGGAGGACAGAAAGCTGGTAGTTTAAAGCCAGCTCGTAGAAAAGGACAAACAGTTCTGTGGTTTACATAGTTTTTGTAAGGACCATCCATGGCCTCCTCCTCAGGTTTCTTTGTCACGGTGACTAATAAGATGATATAAATAAGACAGATCAAGCCGGGCATGGTGGCAAATGCCTGTAATCCCAGCTCTTGGGAGGATGAGGCAGGAGGATTGCAGTGAGTTGGAGGCCAACCTCAGCTACATAGTGAGTTCAAGGACAGCCAGAACTATGGAGTAAGACTCTGTCTCAAAATAAAATAAAATAAAATTAAATTAAATTAAATTAAAATAAATAAAAGACAGACCACCTGCCAAGCATTGTGACAGGCAAATTGGTGTTAATTTGTTAGAGAAGACGCTTTAGTGTATAAACTACCAAGGAGTCTTGTGTACATTTTTGATTTACTTTCTAAAATCTTACCATAAAAACTGCTCCAAATAGCTTTATTATACTCAGACAAGCAAGGGAAACCCAGTGAGGCACAGTGCTATTGTGCATATAATCTGACATCACCTTTAAAAAGTTTTATGTATTTGATTCCAGGACCCAAACCGATTACATTATGACCCTGCTGAACTCAAGCTCTTTGAAAACATTGAATGTGAGTGGCCTGTGTTCTGGACTTATTTCATCATTGATGGGGTCTTCAATGGGGATCCTGTTCAGGTGAGAAAATGTTGGGTGGTGTGCTGATGATTAATAGAATGTAAGAGTGTGCAAGAAATCACACCACTGCTTCAGTTTTATGTTGCCACTTGAAAAACTTTCCTAAAATTTAGTGAATGAAAGCAACAAGTCTTTTAATTTTTTTGTCCATGACCCTACAATTTGGGCAGGGCCCAATAAGGACAAACGGTCTCTGTTTTTACTGGTGTCCACTGGGTTAGTTCCATGGGGCTGGAGGATCTATTTCCAAAACAGCCTTACTCACACGGCTGGTGAGTTGATGTTGGCTACCAAATGATGCTGGGAGCTCAGCTGGGCTCTTGGTGGGGGCCTTGGTTTTCCTCTACATGGCTCACCTGGGCTTCAGACAACATTGGAGTCTCTGAGACTTTACACATTTTACATGAGGGTTGTCTTCCTCCCAGAAAGCAAAAGCAGAAGCTGCCATCCTTTCTTAAGTCTTAGGTCTAGAACTGGCCAAGTATCACTGTCATCTTATTTCGTTGGTTAAAAGGCTATCCCATATTCAGTGGGAAGGAGACTAGACAGAGCATGAGTACTAGGAGGCATGGTCCTGTGTATCCCAGAGAGTTACATTGTTTCTATTGTTCTTTCCAAATCAACCAGTGGTTCTGATGTTGTTATCTCTAGTTTAGAGGTGTGCTCAGATAATATCATGTATTTAATATACTGGCCTCCAAACTGGTCTCCCAACCTCAGGCTTGCTCCCTGTTGTTCCTGTTCTCAGTGATTATCTTAGGTCTTAAGTCTTCTGTCTTTTTATCCCACTATTGAAAGGTTTCAAAAGGATTGACTTTGAATTTCAATTGTGAACAAACGTGACAATTACGTAGAAAGGAAGCTAAGGAAACAAAAATGACTGTACTTGGAATCTTGTAAGCCTCTAGACTCTGCTACCCTATACCCACGCTGTCTCTTCTACTCTTCCACTTGACATTTTTAAATGGTACAATCATGATCATGCTTTGCCATCCATAAATTTTAAATGAAAAGAAAATGAAATCTGAAAGGTAGTTGACAGGGCTTTCCAAAGAAGAAACTTGTTAAATAGCTGGATGGCTGGCTGAGGGTTTTTTTCTTCTTTCTTCTTTTAATGCACTAGTTTTTATCACTTTTAGGGCTTTTTAGTTTAGTAGAAAGGTTTGCTTCAGTAGCTTTTATTATATTGAGTAGTATATTCTAAGAATCAGTGTACATGAAATGCAGTATATACATTTCCTTTTTCTCACATCCAATTTATGTATGCATCAAATGTTTCTCGAGCAGTAATTCAGTGGATAACTATCTATAGGTGGAACTGGACATGCTGCCTAAGACATAGCTTCCACCCCAAGAAGTTTATAATCAGGTTGGTGAGACAAAATTTAAATATGTAAAAAATTAAGAGTAAAATGAGTTAACTACAGCAAGGGAAAGATATCTGATACATATTATAGCTGTGAGTACTAATGGGACTTCTGAAGAAGAAAGAGCTACTGCATAGTGGCTACTCTGTCTTTTCCTAGAAGCTTGACAGGTGGGGCTGGGCTTAGACGCTCTCAACAGAGGAACAAGCAGTGCTGTTTAGCTGCTGCTAACATTTGCTACCGGCAGGGTCCCCTCCTGCACTCCTCAATCAGAATGTGTTTGTGCGTTTTTTTCTCCTTTGTCTGAATTTGAATCTGTTTGTTGCCAAGAGAACTGTTTTTCTATGTTGCACCACCATTGCAGCATTGACCACCAGACCTCTTTCATAGTAAGGGTGACGGGCTGTTTTCCAGATCCAAGAATACCGAGAGGCTCTGGAGGGAATATTAATCAGAGGCCAGAATGGGATCCACTTGGTGCCGGAACTCTATGCTGTCCCACCTGACAAGGTAACCAGGTGGCATGGGACCCTTTGTGCTGTTTATGTAGAACTGAGTGAATCGGTGCTTGGCCTTTGGTATTCTTCATCCCCCTTCTCAGCCCAATGACCACTTTTTCTCCTGAAGTGATTTCTAAAGACTTAGGCAGTGTTCTCATGCATCACATGGAGTTATGGCTTTGGGGAATCATGTTGAACATGCTTCTTGGGGAGGCAGCAGTTGAAGCCCTTTGAAGGATACCTACCCCTTCCCCAATCTCAAGCAGAAAGAATGCTACAGAGCCCAAAACACTGTTGTGAACCCTGTTCCTATACAGTACCGAAGAAGCCTGGTGTACAGGGATAGTTGAGAATCTCTTCCTTTGATTCATGCAGATCCCAAGCTAGAGTTTGAGTAATCATCAGTTAAAAGCCATTCTACACCAGGAAAAAAAAAGACTGTCCAGTTCCAAGCAGATCCTCAAAGATAGTTTTGTTGAGGTCATGCTGGACCCCATATCTTGGGGAAAGAATTTCCCTGTAAACATTTCATGTTTAGAAGAAAATTCTCCATTCAAGGCTATTTGCCCTGCCAATGCTCTTGATGCTTCAAAGCTTCATCATTGTACTTGTGGGAGGAAAGGGCCTTTAGAGAGCCAAACTGACAGGGCCTGAAGGAGACTGTGACCAGCAGAAGCCTGTCATGGAGCAACTTGGATTAAGGACAAGAAATTCCCTCACTCTGCAGATTCATCTATGGAGCCTGCTGGGGATGTTTTCTAAGTGTTATAAACCTAGATCTCCTGCAGATGTATCCCTTTTTCATTTATGGATATGTGGGTACAGTGGGGCTGACGGTGGGGGCTAGGTCACTTTCCAGCAGTTACACATTCATAGCTGTTGAGGTTCCTCCTTTTCCAGTGCTGAGGCATTTGGCAAAACAGACTTAGCAGTGGGAGGTAATGTGGAACCTGGAAGCAGAATAATGGAAAATAAATGACCTTAGAAATATTTTACTGGTTTTATGATACAGAATAACTATCCCTTTTCTACCAAAAGGCACGAAATAGTAGGTGTTACAGGCTGCACTTTGCTTTCTGATGGACAGTGCTGGATGTGCATTGTAAAAAGCTACTCATCAACTCACTCTCTTCTAGACTGCACTCTAACCTTCGGTTTCTACTTATCGTAACAATATCCTGCTTTATTCAGTGATTACATTTGTGTGCTAGGCACCAATCTTGGACACTGTTTTACCTTGACCGTGTTTTATGTTGGCTGCTCGAGATGCCAGCTAGAAAGGGTCCTCAGTCTTAACATTAACATGTGGAGATCACTGGGAAGGCTTCCTACAGACAGGGTCACCAAAGGCCCTTACGGCACCTTTGTATAAATTAGAAACATCATGGCATTCAGCTTGGATTTCAACCTCACTTTTCCTTAGCTGGTGCTTGTGCAGGGCACTGCCATGTGCAGGGCCCTGCATGGGGACTAATGAAAGTGCCCAGAAAACATGTAGTGACCAGCTGCTCTATGCCAGATGCCAGGCCAGAGACTGGGAAACAAAAGTGGTTCCCACACCAGCTCTATCTCTATGACCATGCAGGCCAGTGGGGGCCAGAGGAGCTAGCCCATGAGGTGGAAGCAGCCACTGGCGTGGCAGTGGCAGTGGAAAAGGCAGTAGCAAAGATGTGTGCAAGAGGTTGGGAAGGGAGGGACCCAGTGGAGAGAAGGGGAAAAGGACACCTCCATGTGAAGCCAGGAGCTGGCCATGGTTGGGAGGAGGGCAGAGCGAGGCTGTCTTTTGGCCTGGACACTTTCTTTGCTTTCTCTTCTTTGCATCAGATATTTCTCATTGTAGATATTTTCAGTCCTTCTTAACACTACTGATGCTTTAAATAGCTTTAGTGTACTATTTAATTGTTAAAGTAGTTCTGTAGTCTATATAACACCCAGGATTGCATAGATAGAAGAAAATATTTATCTCTAATCCCACTACCCAAAGATAACCACTATGACATTTTAGAGAATCTCCTTCCACACTATTATCTTATTTGATTACTAGTGACATTTAGTTCCATTCAGTTTATGTACTTAAGGTTTTAAAAAATGTTTATTATTACTGAAAAAAATTTAAATTAAGTTTTACTGACTGTATTAATAATATCGCTAATTAATCCACAAAGAATGACTACCTTCATAGTATGATTTTCTCTTTAGTGGGGGATAACTGTTTCCTATTTCCATCGATTGACCTATGTTTTCTGGAGGAAAAAGTGGTCAATGATGTGGCCCCAATCAATGTTACAATGACTGAAAAATCTAAGGGCAGCATGGAGTTTAGAAGAGAGAAAGTCGTAGACTAACTAGCAATGTACAGCCAGTACTGTCCATCAGAAAGAACACAGAAGCTTTGTTTTGAGGAGACAAAAGCCCCAGTGGGTTCTGATTTCTGAGTTCCTGATGGAGGGTTTGTGGTCTAGTAGGGAGCAAGATTGTTTTTCCTCAAGAAATAGTACCACGTTCTGGTAATTTCCTTGCACAGGCACACAGTTTATAAACCCCTAGGAAGGGAGAGCATGAGAGAAAAGCCAGACGTGTCATCTAGCATCCATTGTGTGGCTATAGGTTGCTGCTTTTGACCATCTTACCAATAATATAGCCAGATGTTAGCATGAATTGTGGAACTTCTGATGCCTACAGCTGTGCATGAAGGAGACAAGCCAGGCTTCCAGAGCCTATTATCCAAGTATTCTCAGGAAGAACACTGGCCTGGAATCAGGACTAGATTGGCCTTCTCTCTCTTCCACTTATATGGCCCCAAGAGAGGGTCTTTTCACCTTCTGGGTCCCACATCCCAGCACTTGCACAAAGTTGGTCTGGAGGATGAGTACCATTCTATAAATTCACAGTGCACTCCCCACTGTAAGGTATCTCTGGCCTTTTTATCTACTTACATTCTGACTTTGGGCTTTGCTCTCTCTACCAGGTGGATGAAGAATACAAGAATCCGAACACAGTGGACAGAGTTCCTCTGGGGAAGCTTCCCCATCTGTGGGGTCAGTCCTTGTACATCCTCAGCTCGCTGTTGGCAGAGGTAGGAGCTTGGTGGCTTCAGGTTGGCAATCATCCCATCGGAGGTACAGGGAACCCTGAAAGAGCATAGGGGCTCTCTGCCCAGAATGGTGGTGAATGTCTTTTGCATCTTCACGCCTTTGAGGTCAGCTTGGCTGTGTTAGCTCCCAGGCTTGACTCCTGACCTTGTATATCCATATTTACATTAAGCCAGTTCAGGCCAGCTGCAAGTCAGTACTCTCTGTCCCTCTCCTGCCAGTATTCCTGATCTGAGGCTAGAACCTGTTTGAGTTGGTTGTCAGCAGGAGCTGGAAGCTTCTCAGGCAGGATTATGATGTCAGATCCTGGAAGATACAGGCTTTGAGAAACTACTAAATGGACAGAAAGCACCCTCACCCCCAGCCCCAGCTGCAGGCACAGGAAGCAGGGCTCATCAGAACTCTACAGGAGGCCACTGGCCTGAGTCTGGTGAATTTTGTCAGGTGGTCCCTCAGACCACTCCCAACAACCCCCAAAGAAAATCTGCTTCCCCTTGACATATTTCCTCTTGCTAAGCCTTAACTTACCCCTAGGCTTCTATTGAAAAATGTTTTTGAGCCCTCAGAATGAATCCTCCACCCTTCCTAAGTATGGGTGACTTGATTAAATGGGTTCATTCTTCCCAGTGGATCCTGCTTAGCTGAGCATTCTGGGCCCTTGGAGGACGTGTATGGGAGTCCAGGGAAGAGAGTGAGGGCCTGCCAGCCTCTGAAGTTGGCTCAGCCCTGTGTTCCACCAGCTGTAGAAATGGGGGCAGGAGCAGTGAGTCAGAATGCCCCTGGGGCTGGGTGTGGTGATGCATACCTGTAATCCCAGCTTCTTGGGAGGCTGAGGCAGGAGGCTTGCAAGTTCAGGCTAGCCTGGGTAATTTAGCAAGTCCCTGTCTCAAAATAAAATAGTTTTTAAAAGGACTAGGTTTGTAGCCAGTGGTAGAGTACCCCTGGGTTTTAATCCACAGTACTGGGAAAAACAAGAATGCCACCGGGTTCCTGGTGAGTATAGCACAGTGGAAGCAGCCAGTGGGAGCTATTGCTGCTGAAGGTGGAACAATGGTTCCGTGGGTATGTCTGGCTTGCCCAGTTTCGTGTTCATATCCTTGGGAGTAAGGATTGTATTTTACACTTCTGTTTTCATTAGTATGGAAAACACATATATCTCCTTTGGAAAGCCAGTCCTGTCTCTTGACTATCTCTGTGACTGTGGGTAGGTCCCTTAACCTCTTTGGCCTTGGTTTCCTCCTCTGTAGAGTGAAAATCTTGGACTTGGTTATCTCTACAGTACCTTCCAGCTCAGATTTCTGCATCAGTGAGATGGGAAATAACTTACTCTGCTCCGCTGCTTCCTCCTCTCCCCTGTAAAGGTCTTCCTCTGTCCCAGCAGCAGGTGTACTTCCTCTACAGAGCTCCTAGAACACCTCAATCCCCTCTTGGAGCTCAGGGCATTTCTAGAAAGTGCGAGAAGAAGCATATTCAAAAAACACACTTGGCCAAGGTGGGGGGACTGTTGTGTTTCAAGCAGCCCTGGGCCAACTCTTTACTCCGCCACTTCCCTCAGGCACCTTTACCTCCGTTTCTCCACCTATAATATGGTGATGAAGGTAGAACCTACCTGTTAGGAGGCATAAATGTGACACTGCACATGCAGGGACTCAGGAAGTACTGGCGTCATTTTTTTTCACTCACGAAAGATGGGCCAGAGCCAGGTGCCCAGCATGCTATTGTGTTTGCACTTATCAGTGGCATCTGAATAGCGTACTCTGTTTCAGAGAAAGTAAGAAATTCACTCAAAAAACATAATTCTGAGTCCTTTGAGCCCCCAAATTTGTTACTTTTAAACTTAGGTGTAAAGTGAAATTTTAGTTAATCAATATATCATAGTGTTAATGCTCCTCTCTTCATAGGGATTCCTTGCCACTGGTGAAATCGATCCCTTAAATAGAAGATTTTCCACGTCAGTCAAACCTGATGTTGTAGTACAAGGTTTGTGAGCATTTTTTCTATTCATCTCTAATTTGTAAAACCAATGCCATTTGTGTTCATTGAAATTGTTCCTTAGTCTCTTATTTTTTAAAAGTTGTATGTGCTTCAGCATATAGCTCTGCAAGATACTTTATAGAACTCAGTCACTCAATGATATTCTTCCCAAGCACAAATTTACTTTCCACAGAATGATTGTTTTCTTAAATCTAAACCTTGATTACAATAGGGCACATGAGACTGAGTATCATTTTTCAGAACTGTTACTCTTTGAAAAGAGCATGATGAGAACTCAGAACCCAAGTGAAGTCATCCATTCCCCGCTTAGAGTTCTGATCTTGCCATCTGCCACATGTCATCTGGCCCTGTCTCCTTCCCCCTGTTCTCCAGTGAGCTCCTCTTTCACAAAGGTAGGAGGCCAGTGTGGGCTGCCACTGCCAAGTGACTCCACCATGCTTGGGGCTGTTAGGGCTCTTGCCCTTGCCCCTGCCCCAGTGGACTTGGGAAGAACAGAAATTGCAGTGCAGGAAGCTTGTGGTGCAGGGCTGGCTGGTGGTATGCGCCTAACACATTGCTCCCTCCTCCTGCCTTCCTCCTCTGGAGGATCTCCAGGCAGCTCCGTACATGCTGCATGCCTCGTAGAACACTTATGTACCACCTAATGTCATGGCCCATTGTACGCACACTTTATTGTCCCTAAATTAGGCCATCTGCTTCTTAAGGACAAGGCCTACGTCATTGTAGTAGCTTCTGTGTTGATTAGTACAAACAGGCCTATGTTGAAAACAGTGAGTGAAGAAATGAAAAGCGTTGTTCTCTGTGGCCACTGCACCTCTCCATAGTGTAGTGACCTGAGCTGCAGGTGTTCTACCCAATCAGTACTGTGTCAGAACCAATGCGGGACACACAAGAACTTCACAACATTCAGATTTCGGAAAATTTCTGACAATTATGGTTATCATCTCCGCCTTACACATGAGGCTTTGCGGTTAACCTACCTACTCAAGGACCCTCAGCTGACGGCCAGAAGTGCGAGCCCACTTGTGACTTCCAGATAAGACTGCCTCAGCTGCATTCCATGTTACTTATCCAGAGCATGTTCTGCTAATCACTCCTTTAAGTCTACAAAAGTGCTTTTCCAACTGCAGGTCAGGACAGGTTGATGGGTCTTGACTAGCATTTTTTTAATGTAATAGAATGAGTGAAAATGATCAGAAGGCCCACTTGGTAGCCCAGCAGTACTAGTACAGCAAGTGTGACTCAGCTGATCCCTGATGTTGAAGGTGTCCCTCTCCCAAGGGCCCCCTGGTTAGGCACTCAGAGTTCCCTGCCTGCTGGAGAGCCAGGTGCCCACCCTCATCCACCCAGGGATGGGGCCCAGGGCAGCTCCAAAGGGCTCTTCCCACTGGTGGGGTCCTGTGCTGTGCTTCTGGAGGGTCCAGACTGGCCCACTTCCACCAGCATCTCCGCTGGTAGGGCCACTTCCGTTTCTGTGGAGGGAAAGATGTTCCCTCCCTCGCATCCTTTTAAAGTGTCCTCTGTGAGCAACCTCCACTATGTTGCTCTCCTCTTCCCTGCTCTTTGGGAGCAGGGGCACAGGCTTCTCATGGTGTCCCCTGAGGGAGCTGTTTCACTCCTGACCCTATGTGAACAGAACAAAAGATTTAGAATAAAATATAGACCCAGAAGGAGACAAGACATTATTTGAGATGAGGTAAGTTGGAGTGAAATCTATTGAAAACAATTTCTAGAAGTCTCTTAGGCCCTCTTAGACCCACCGTGCATCATGGGTGTTGAGGAATGGCAAGGACAGAGAGAACCAGGAAGAGCGGCAGGACCATTACCACCATTTCCAAAGCCAGCCAATGTGTGGAGAGCACACTGCCGTGCCTATCATTGGGCAGAAGAGGAAAAGGGACCAGTTACGCACACCAGTGTGCAGAGACACGAGCCACAATCAATCTGATACCAATTTTCTGCTCTTGTTCACAGTCACTGTTTTGGCAGAAAATAATCACATTAAGGAGCTGTTGAGGAAACACGGAATAAACGTCCAGAGCATCGCTGACATTCATCCAATTCGGGTCCAGCCAGGCCGGATTCTTAGTCACTTATATGCCAAGCTTGGTAGGTGGGGGGAAATAGCAGGGCATGTTTGGCAAAGGGCATCTTGGGGTTCTGTAGAGAGTCGGGCCTGAGGAAGACTGTAATGTATATAAGTTCTAAAGAATTGGGCAAAGCTAGTGCTAAGCAGGTGGTTGCACTGTTTAAATGTGAAGAATACAAAAACAAGCATCCTGCGGTGGTACCTCCTCAGCCCCGGCAGCCGGTACCACCACAGGCCCACCAGACCAGTCAGCTCATCTGTTGTAAATGAGGAACTGCCTGTGAAAATTCACATGGAAAGAATCATTGGTGTCCTGGTAGCACTTCTAACTTATGTGGTATCAGAAAATTCTCATTTACCCATTGAAATGGGAGGGGGCTCTATTTTCTAGAATCTTTTAGTTTTATGGGTAGATATTAAATAAATCAAAAGTAAATGTTTATAAACTCCTTTTAATAGTTTTATTCCATATACATCAAAACAGTGCTATTCACATACATACATGAACAGAAGAAAGGGTTGTTTCTACATTCAGCTTTGTTCCATTTTAAAGGACAATGGTATTAGAAAAAGCAAACTCCTGAGTAGGTTGTCTAACATAAAAGTAAGCCCAGCCTTAGCCTAAGTCACTGAGATTAGCTGTTACTTTATTTCCTCTAACTCCGCTTTCTCTTTTACATTTCAAATAGGACGGAATAAGAATATGAAATTGAGTGGGCGACCATATCGGCACATTGGTGTCCTTGGAACCTCGAAACTCTATGTGATTAGAAATCAGATCTTTACCTTTACACCCCAGGTGAGAAGAGCTGGGCAGTTGCAAGACAGCTGGCATTCTTTTATTCTTTTTTTCTGTCTAATAAGCTTTTCTCCTTCTCTACAGCAGAAGTATGCCCCTAATGTTAATAGTCATGCCACCAGTCTGATTTCCAGACTCCAACTCCCTTATTGGGCTATAGAATACACTAATTATGGAACTTCAGAATTTTTGTTTCCAAAGAAAACTAGCCCATGGAAACACATACCGAATATTGTTCCATCCATTAGGGTTCCTAGAAAGACTAACGGTGTGGTTGCTTTGCCAGTATGGGGTACAGCGTGGGTCCTGCTTACTTGGGTACACAGTTGGCCATGGGGTCTTGGGTTAGTAGCCACAGCTGCTTTTTTCCATCCTAACCCATGCTGCTCACTTAAGCCCCATGAGTTATTTCTCTTAGTACCAAAGTTCAGTCCAGAGCTGAGTATGCTCTAGTACAGAGCTCAGGAGAACAATTTGTCATCCACATCAGGCAACAGTGCCTTTAGTTGACTTTAACCAGGCATCAGTCAGGTGAAGTCTCCACTTCTCACCTGCCCTGAAGGTCCTTACCTCCAAACCCAGTAGCCCTGGAAAGAATAGGAAATAAGGGGTTACTGATATGCTCTTAGAGACAGTACTGTTGGGCAAGGTACTTAAAGCCCCATCCAAGGAGCTGAAAACAGACTGGCAGTGCTTCCACACTAATGTAGCCACAGCTCCAAGGCAGGTAACAGGTTGATTTGTCTGATCTTGAGGAAAGCGGCCCCTCTCTGCGGGTTAAACCCAGTGCTAAGTATCTTCCCTGGTGATAAAACTCTAGGAGTGGTGCTGTCCTGAGTGACAGCTGGTATTCTATGGCGATAAGTGAAGGATGGCCCTTTACCTGGCTTGCTCTGACTTCCAGTTCACTGACCAGCATCATTTCTACTTGGCTCTGGACAACGAGATGATCGTGGAGATGTTGAGGATCGAGCTGGCCTATCTGTGCACTTGTTGGAGAATGACGGGCAGACCCACGCTCACCTTCCCCGTCACACACACCATGCTGAGTAACTTCCGGGATTATAACTGCTGGGTCATGCCCCACGGGTGGTTTGGGCCCTTTTCCAAATGTTTAGAACCACTCCCTTGGACAGAGCTGAGTACTAAAGGGGCTTCCTAGCAGTTTGATTTCTTATCTCAGGAGCCTTCTCTGCCATAAGGATTTTAATTAGACTGTGCTGATGAAAACATCTAAGTGCATAGGTGAAAACAAAATGTATTCCCAGATTAAGTAAATTCATTCATCATTGTTTTTTTCTTTAGCAAATGATGGCTCAGACATTCATTCGGCAGTTCTTTCTACAATTCGAAAACTAGAGGATGGATATTTTGGAGGAGCTAGGTAATTTATGATTTCTTTTTTTTTAAGAAAATGAGTCTCATTGACCTTACTTAAAGTCTTTTGCTTCCATTCTTCCATTTTTCATATCAGTTGCTAAACCTAGAAACATGAAGTTTTAAAGCAGAAAAGAAGTTAAAACTTTAATCCCTTCTTCTATGTGAAACTTGAATTAGGTCTAAAACAGTATCCAATTGATATGTGTTAAGCAGCTTTTACAGATGCCAAGAGGCCCTGGGGCATAGAGAAGTGAACATGTCAATCTGTCTGAAGTGGCATCTTTTCTGGAGCACATGTATGAAGTGCTGTGTTTCATGGAAGAAAACACTTGGCCTAGGATCCTGCACGTGCTCCATAAATGCTTGACTTGAGTGTGCCTTAAGAAAACTTGACAAATTCCTTAGTGCCCCTTGGAGTAGAGCACCTGAATGGGCCTGCATAATGTTACTTTCCCCCCAGCTTCAGTAGAATAAGAACCATTTGGTCTACAGGTGCAAGAGTACAGCAGTTGCTCCTGGAGTGATAATGGTGCTGGCCCTCCACAGAAACCCCATCCTGTTTTGAGTGTCACAGGGCAGAGAATTTGTCTGTGCCCTCCTCTCTCTCTCTGAATCCCCTGGGACACACCAGAAGGCCTCCCAAGAGAAACTCACCGTGCAGCCTCAGGGAGGCTTCCATTGATGGAAGCCAGTTTCCCTGATGCAAGGTCAATTGCTGAGAGTGTTTGGGAGTTGAAGTCACCCCTTTTCATGTTCTTTTCTTCTATCACAAAAAGTCAGTCATTTCTAAATCTTGCGGTAAAATACACATTACCATCTAAACCATCTCTTTAAGTGTATAGGTTAGTAGTGTTAGGCACATTCACATTGTTGTGCAACAGATCTCAAGAACTCTTCATCTTGCAGAACTGAAGTGCATACCCATTAAACAGCTCCCCATTCTCCGTATCCCCCAGCCCCCTGCCCCTGGAGATCGCCCTTCTAACTCGTGTCCCCATGAGTTTAGGTAGATAGTTCATATGAGTGGAATCATATAGCATTTGTCTTTTGGTGACTGGGCCATTTCACCTAGCATAATGCCCTCAAGGTTCAGTCATTGTATTTCTAAGTCTGGCATCAGGTGCCTCTGCCCACAGAGCTAGCTGCAGGTTTGCTGTTGTTTTCCTGCAAGCTCCTCCTGGCCCCTCTCTCTGCAGTGTCAGTGAGATGGTCTCCAGATGCCTACATTTCCAGGGCTAGCACCACAACTTCCATCTGCAACTACTTCTGAACATTTCACCTCTGGTTTGCAAAAGTTACCACCTGATGTGTGGCATCATGACCAAGAGAAAATACCTTAGGCCCATGATGAGCCATTTTGGAAAATATTTTATTGAAATCCGATGATTGTAAAGAGAACATCGTGTAGAGTCAGTGGAGCACTTGGAGTGTGTTCATTGTGTTGTCACATTTAGTTTTCACTTTATGATGTGGGCTGAATTCCCATTTGAAAGACAAGGAACTGTAGGCTCAGAGAGTGAGAGACACAAATGAATAGGTGCAGAAGCCCTGCATGAACCCAGCCCCAGCCCCTAACCCCTGAGCAGAGGGCCTCCTGTTTATAGCACACCATGAAGAAAACCATGGAAGAAACTGGAATGTCTAGGCTCCCTCAGCCATCTTTCCTATAAAGTTTGGTTTGGTTTTCTGGTGCTGGGAATTGAACCAAGGGCCCCTCAACTGCTATGCAAATGCTCTACCACTGAGGTATATCCCTTAATCCCTTACTTGGTTCTTGATAATTAAGGTTGAATCCCATTTGGGCTTTTCCTCTAGGCCAGAGGACTTTTATCATGATTTTTTTCTTTTTTTGGTACCGGGAATCGAACTCGGGTCCTTGCACTTGCGCAGCAGATGGCAAAACCACTGAGCTAAATCCCCGGCCCAAGGCCTGAGGATTTTTAAAAGGCTAAACTGGATTCCACTCCCCTGGAACTACTTTGGGTAGCTTGCTACCAAAGCCTTTTTAAGTGACTGCCTTTCAGGCTTTGGGCTCTTTTAGCCTAATAAACCCAACTCCTTTCACCTTCATCAGAAAAAAGCTCTCCATTGCCCTTTCTCACTCCAGCCCACCTCCTCTTCCCCAACCCCAAGGGAACAATCCTTAGAACTGGCCCCTTGGCTCTCCAGGGGAAAGTCGGGGTTTTTTTGTCCCATCAAGGGCAGGCTTTTTTCTTTCCTGACATCATTTGCTAGTAAGCTCAGTTGCATTGCCTGCTCCAATCTACTCCTTAAACACATTCTCAGTAGCTATTTAAACTAAGTCCTCAGCTGTTTCTGGTAGCTTCAAAGGAGGGATCCCATTGTTTTCTGCTTCTGGATCTGACATTTTAAGAATGTTTTTTACTGTAGGGTGGGGATCCCACATGCTCTCAGCATCTGGGGACCGACCTGCAGAACATGGGGACTGCTGCCTCTGTTGCAGGATCCCAGGCTGCCAAACCTGGCTCCTGGTTTTCAGTGAAACTTTTCCCAGCCCCTCGGGGTGTCTGCTCCAGTCTGGGGATGGCAGGTCCACCACATTCCTTCTGGAGAGAACTTTGGCTCCTAGATGTGCCTCTCCCATCATAACACCCCTGTGTGATCACATTTCATGGTAGGGACAATGCACCAGAATCATTGCTTCTGTTCCAGTCATTTTGAGGGTGGAGGGAACAGGTTGGTTCTGGTTAAAAGTAGTCTGTTTGATGTATTTTGTAAAATTTGTCGTTGGTTTGGTAAAATAGATTTCTGTCAGGTTTGAAATTAAGAAATCAGCATGATTCCTTTGCTTTTAATATGTTGTGTGCTTTCATTTTGTACTTGCTGTTGAATTTTTATTTTAATTTCTTGGCTGACTATACTGGGTGATCTGCTGAAAATATTTTATTGACTCTGGCACAAGTGCCACCTGGCTGTTGAAAAGTCTTGCAGTGACTCATAGTAGAAGTTTGTCCACCGCATCTTCAATATGGTGTCTTCTTGGCAGAGTAAAATTAGGGAACCTGTCGGAATTCCTCACCACGTCATTCTACACTTATCTGACCTTCCTTGATCCTGACTGTGATGAGAAGTTGTTCGATGACACCAGCGAAGGGAGCTTCAGTCCTGATAGTGACTCAGATCTGGGAGGATATTTGGAAGACACCTATAATCAAGGTATTGCATGAAATGCTTTGTTTGTTGAATTCATTTAAACCTTGGCACTATGATAAAATTAACCCTAAGATTCAAGTACAGAAAATGATTAGCAATAGGGCCGGGGATTTAGCTCAGTGGTTTTGCCGCCTGCTGAACAAGCGCAAGGACCCAAGTTCGATCCCTGGTACCAAAAAAAAAATGATTAGCAATTAAGCTAAAAGCAAACAAAAAACAAAGAGGCTTCTGAAACTTGTATGTAATAAAATGCCACTTTAAAAACCTAAACTGGGGCTGGGGATTTAGCTCAGTGGTTCTGCCGCTTGCCTCGCAAGCACAAGGACCCGAGTTCAATCCCCAGTACCAAAACAAACAAAAACCGAAACTGCAAATGATGCCCTTAAAAATGAGTCTTATTTTTATTTTAATTATTTTTTTATTTTTGGTACTGGGGATTGAACTCAGGACCTTGCACTTGCGAGGCAGGCAGTGGAACCTCTGAGCTAAATCCCCAGCCCTTATTTTTAACACCAGAGGGACATAGTTTCAGGTTTGAGGACTTTTCACAACATATATATAATTTGCCTGTGGAAGCTCCAGGTACCTCTGAATTCATTTACATTGCCTGTTCCAATTTATTCCTTAATGGTTTCTTTTTTTCTCACAGCTAAACTAAGCCCTAACCCAGACCAAACCCAGGGTCTTGCACAAACTAGGCAAACACTCTACCACTGAGGTATACCCCCAGCCCCTCAAAATATATTCTGAAGATAAAAAATACATTGTTTGAATTTTCAAAGGAACTGCAGAACACTAGGTTTGATTAAATGTGAGTAATGCAACCCCAAGTACCTAACACTTCTGAAACCAAGCAAGATTTTGGGTCAAAGTGACCTGGTTTTTACTTCTAGATGTAGTTGGAATTAGGGCTGAGAGTTCCATAAGGCTTAGCTTACTCTTGAAAAATTCAAAAGACCAGGCATTGTCTGCCACCCTTCAGGTCGTCTTACAGATTCTGCAGCTCATCTTGGGATGATGCAATGTAAACATTACCTTCTTTTCCTTGGAAAATGTTTTTCTAAACAATAAATGTGTAAACACATACATTATATCTATTCTCTTATTGTTCTTTGGGGGTGGATAGGGGTGCAAATAACTGTATCTAAATGTCTTCAACTAAATCTACTCAGTGCTGCCTGCCGCACACAGTAGCTATTATACTACAATAGGATATTTCTGCAGCTTGTTTTCATTGGTTCTTTCTGCTTGTCGACTTACAGAAAACCAAGATGAACTTGATCAGTACATCAACCACCTTCTGCAAAGCACATCTTCAAGGTGCTACTTGCCCCCTCTTTGTAAGAAGACGGAAGACCCCCATGTTTTCAGTGCCATCCACTCCACTCGGGACATACTGTCTGTGATGGCAAAAGCAAAGGGTCTGGAAATTCCATGTATGTAATTAAACTTTTTACTGCCTACTAAAATACCTTCTTTTATCAAAGTAGTAATATATAAACATAATTTAAAAGTCAAAGAATCCTAAAAGACAACACTCCTCCCTTGATTCTTCTATTCAGAAGTCATCACTTTTAACTCTTAGCTCTTCTGACATTTACATAGCTCCACATTTCTAAAATAATGTGTATTACTTCTGTTCTTTGATGCATCAATCTGATTTTGTACCATTTAATTGATTTTCTGTTATGTGGTAAGGATTCAGCTATCTTAAATCATCACTCTTCTATTTCATTTCCCCTAATCTGCCAGGAAGTTGTATTAAAGTTTACTTTTATCACTACTCTTTATATTATTGAACATATGCAAAATATTCTCAACTGAGCATTATAGTATACTATGATTATATTACCATTTTTACTTTTTCTAAAATTAGTTGCCCTGTCTTTCCGTTTGCTTTCTTTCTACATCTTCTAATGGTTTACAATACAAGTTTCCACAAAGTCAATCATATTGGTGAATCTCTTGATTCCAATAGTTGGAGGTCTGTGAGTTTCCATTCTGGGCCAGTTGCACTTTGGGCCTGTTGTATACCTATCGTCCTGGGAATTTCCTTGGCTCATCTCTTTAGGTGTTTCCTGAATCTGGTATGTTCCCTTTTTTCAATATATCCCTTTCTTTTGGTGGAGCAGAATATATTAGAATAGTCTCCGTAGGTTTTTAAAAATGTTACAATGGAACAGGGCATGGTATTGACAGCCCTCAACTTGCTTTTTTCTGAAGTTCCTTTCCCCTTCTAGCTTGGTTGCCCTCCATGTTTGCAATGGTTTATTCTGGAATCTTCCTTCATTATCATCGTGGACAGTTCCTTGACATATCTCCTGGGTTGGCACTCCTGTTTTCTGTATCACGAATCTTCCTCTTTGTTTACTCTCTTATTTTGGTGGAAGACATTGAGTAGTTTCTTGAGAAATAGTGCAGGGTGGGTAACATTGTTGAGACCTTAGAAGTCTTAAATATCTATAAATATCCCATAGGCATTTGAGCATTTGGCTGGATACAGAATTCTAGGTTGAAAATACATTTTTTTTCGAAGTTTACAGAGCATCACTTCATTGTCTTCTTACTACCAGTATTGCTAATGAAAAATTGAAGTCCATTGTTATGGTTTAGATCAAGTCTGTCCCCCAAAAGCCTTATTGCTTAAGGTGGGGCTTCTGGAAGGTGACTGAATCATGGGGGTGATATAGCTGACTTGCTATAGGGGTCTGGTCGGAAGAGGCGAGTAGGTAGTGTGACCTAGAAGGGTAGATAGATCCCCTTCCCTGGCTCCTCTCTTCTTTCTCTGCTTCCTGGCCACCATGACAAGAACAACTTTCCTCCACCCAGGCCTGTCCACCATACCACTTCTGTGTTTAACACATTAACGACATGGCCGTAATTTGTATGTCTCACTGCTAAGCAGCTTGAACCACTGGTAGCTCAAATCAATGAGAATGTGTTAAGCCTGCCAAACAGAAACTTCTGAAATGTGAGCCAAAATAAACCTCTCCTTCCTTAAATTTTGGGTGTCGGGTATTGTGTCCCATTGATGAGGAAGTAACTAAGACACCCATTCTTATTTTTGATCTTTCAAATATAAACTGTTTTTCTCTTTGAAGGTTGTTTTTTTTGGGTTTTTTTTGGTACCGTGGATCGAACTCTGGGACCTTGCGCTTGTGAGGCAGGCGGCAGAACCGCTGAGCTAAATCGCCGGCCCACTTTGAAGGTTTTTAAGATCTTCTCTGCTTCCAGATTCTGATGATTTAGTGATGTGCCTTGATTTGGCTGTTTTTTTTTTTTCTTCACTATCAGGTACTCAGTGGGCCTTTTTAATCTGGAAACGTATGATTTTCAATCCTGTAAAGTTTTTTGGAAAACTTACTTGGCTCATTTCCTTCCTTAATTTTTCTTGTTCTTCCTTCCTGGTATTTCTGATTCTAATATTGACTTCCCAGTCTTTATTGTTGTTCTTGTGCTTCTTATATTTCTGTCTGAGTACAATTGCCTCAACTTAGGAGGTGTGATCAACAAATATGGTGAATATTTACATTTTTAAAAATTTATTATAGTGCACTCGTTTCGGCAGCACATATACTAAAACTTTATTATAATAAAATACAGTGCCATTAATCCCCCTGAAAGTACTTCTCTTCACTTAAATCATACTTATCTCATCATTCTTACCACTTTCTGAAGCTGTTCTGGAAGTCATCCTTTGTGAGTGTCTTTAGTTGTCAGGGCTGCCTCAATATCCTGAATTGACTCCAAATGTTTCCCTTTCGTGGTCGTTTTGACTTCGGGGAAGAGCCAGAAGTCACACTGCTAGATCTGGTGAATAGGGTGGGTGAGGGTACACCGCAATATTTTAGGAACCTGCCTTTTCTTTGGATGGCATTTGGCAGCAACATTCATCTTATTTATTATCACACCTTGTGCAGACACTCACAAAAGAGGACTTCCGGAACTGCTTCAGTAAGTATGCTCAAAGTGAGGGGGAACATTTTGAGGGGGACTAATGGCAATGTGTCTTTTACTGTAAGAAATTTTTAAAATTTAAACATTAACTACATATTTTTGATCATCCTCGTATTGTTCCACTTCAATTGAGTTTTTTCACTTATCATGTTTTAAATCTTTATTACCAAATTTTATCTGTTATTTCATGCATGAAATATAATTACTTACTATTCTAAGAATATTAATGCCAGACCTTTTGGTTTTTGTTTGGTTAGGTTTATATTTTCTTCTCCTTGAATGGTTTCCATTTGCCCTAAGTCACTTTTTCTTTGTTTAGGTTTCTGTCTTCCACCTCCAAGCCCTTCCTCCAGGGCTCCTGCAGGAGAATTTGCAAGCACATGGGTAGGGCTTTGGCCTCTGGGTTTCTGTGAGTGGCTGATCAGATTTCCCAGGGATAGTCTACAGTTTCCTATTCATTCTCTTATTTCAAGGGTAAGGGTCTGGTTCCCTGGATCTCTAGTTGCTTGGTCTTCCTAAGGAATGCATTTAGGCCTTCAGGTGTGCTGCTCATCCCTCACCTAGACACCCTCCCTCTTCTACCTTCTTCAGAGAGACCCTCTAGTCTTGTTGGTGTATGGTGCATGGTGGTCACCATGCCGTGTACATCGGAACATCTAGGGAGCTCACAGCTTCTTCCCATTCTTCCTTGTTTTGGTCACCCCTTCTGGACTCCCAGTTCCAGGGATACACAATGCAGCAAGTTCTTGGACTTCTGAGGATTCTCTGATGTAAATATGACTGGTTCTTGGATTTTTCCACTTCAGACTTGGAATTCCATTGCCCTGCGTATGCTAAATCAGTTATCTTTCATCCATTGACTTTTTAACTTCTGCAATCTTGTTACTATAATCTTTTCTTTTTTTCCCTATTCTTGAGGATTTGTCTTTTTTAAAAAAAAAAGAAATTACTGTTTGTGGTATTAGTGGGGATTTAGGTTGAAATACAATTACAATGTGTGTTCAGTAATTTAACCCAGAAGTTAAAACTTTTAAATATATATTAGCATTACCTTAAAAACATCCTAGTCTCCCAAGACAATGTGCTATAACCTGGAAGACAGAGATGGCTTAATGAATTAATATAACTAATATAATTAATATAAGTATAATATAATTAATATATGATAACATCCAAAGGTTGTTTAAAAATAAGGCCTACCCCCTGACAGTAGAAGAGTGAAACACATACTGGACAGGAAGCCCAGAGATCTTCATTATGGAATCCTTCCAACCTTGGAAAAATTACATAGGCTACTCTCACAAGGTCTCTCTTTCCTGATGGGGGAGGGGTGCTCAATCTCTTCTAAGTCTCTTTAAAATCTTTGACCTGCTGCATAATTTCCCCTGAATTAGGAGGGAAAATTGAAATTCCACTCTCGAATCAAAATCCATGTTCTCCCCATTTCTCATTCTCAGATTTAGCATCTGATGTCGCTACATAATGAATCCCCATTGAAATTAGTTAAACTAAATAAGTAATCTTTCCTTCAGTTGATTTGTGTTAAATAATAGCCACCAGTTCTCTCATAAGAAGTACTTAGTTCTTCCTCAAAAGAGCTCTTTATCTTGTATTCCAGTTGTTCCTATGACTTTGCCAACTAAAGTTCTAAGTGTCCATCGTAAATCTCTGAACCTTGTTGATTCTCCTCAGCCACTCCTTAAAAAGGTAAAGTATTTGGAATAGCTTTTAAAAAAAGTATAATGGTCCATAATGCTGGATTAGTCCTAAGAACTCGCTTAAATGGTGAGACTCAGTTTAGAAGCTCTGAGTTTGATGCGAATCCAGTCAGTCACTTAGTTGTCTGGAACCTGATTTGTATCATTATGTATACTGAGTTTGGTGCAAACCTTTACATTTTGCCCGTATGAGAAAGCTACTGCCTGCCTACTCATCAGAACCCAGGTAGCATCAGAGGAAATAAACTAGCTGTCCTCCCTGTCCTGTCCTATCTGAGTCAGCCAACCAAGACAGTGCCTCAGAGAACAAGGTGCAAGACTCTGTTCCGGGAGCATAAAATCTCAGAGTGTTCCCCGTTGGTTCCCAACATTTGTTATTTTATTCTGTAGTCTCCCCTGATTTTATCCCACATGAATGAAAATATCCAGTGCCAGCTGGAGAGTATTTTAAGATAACTTCAATTTTAGCTTGTTTAAAACATACATTTTGTGTTTTTCTTTCAAAGGTACAAAAGTATAGACTACAATGAACTGTTACTGAGCCAATATGCATGCATAAGTGGCCACCTGGATGCTTCCTCCCAGTCACTTCCTTCCCCTGTAGTCCAAAGATAATGACTATCGTGTTTGCTAACAGCAGAGGCCACTTCTGCCTGTTTTTGAACTTTGCATAAATAAAACTTACACAGATTTTAACCTGTTCAGTTCAATCTCATGCAAATGTTGACCAAAACAGTTATTCACTAATCAAAACTAGTGAAAGCCTATAAATAAAAAAGGTACAAATTATTGGCTTAAAAACTTGAGCTTAGTAGAGTGCCAGAATTCAAAGAATAGGTTGGTGTTTCTCTCTCTTTTTTTTTTTTTTTTTTTTTTGGTACCAGGGATTGAACTGTGGACCTTGCGCTTGTGAGGCAGGCAGCAGAACCACTGAGCTAAATCCCTGGCCCAGTGTTTCTCTTTTTGATTATCTAAAAATTTCAACATTCAGCCCTTCTCCCTGTTTTTTGGGCTTTTATATGGCCAGGCTCCTGAAGGTGAATTCCAGTGGCCCAGAGATAACCATGGTGATGTAGACTGTGAGAAGCTGGTTGAGCAGCTGAAAGATTGTTCAAACCTACAAGACCAAGCAGATATTCTGTACATTCTTTATGTAATAAAGTAAGTGTCTTTGTTTGGGCTACAGTAACAACGTACCATAAACCAGTATTTATAAACAACAGAAATGCATTTCCCACAGTTCTGGGGGCTGGAAATCCAAGATCAAGGTGCCACCAGATCCTCTGTCTAGTGAAGGCCAGCTTTCGCATGGATGGCACTTTTTCACTGTGTCCCCACATGGCAAAAGGGATGTGCTGGCTTCCTAGGGTCTCTTTTATAAGGACATTAATCTAAATTATGAGGGCTCAGCCCCCATGATCTAATCACCTCCCAAAGGCTCTACCTCCTAATATTACCTTGGAGGTTATAATTTTAACATCAGAATATAGAAAGGGACAGACATTCAGTAAGTTTACAGCCTTTACTAGGCTGCTTTCTCGGTTCTCCTTAATCCATTCTTCTAAGTCTCTTGGCCTTCCAGCAGCCCCGGGTCATGATTATATTCACCCAAATTACCCAGGATAGCCATGAATCAGGCTTCTTTCCCCTTCTCTGCCTATTGATGCTGGCCCTCAAGGTGAGAAGCCCAGGTGAAGGAGACCATGATGGGACCTTCTCAGTGAGGCTTAGGGGCATTGGGAGTACACAAGTGCCTTAACATTTTGGGCCACATCTCTGCATTTTTCTCCCTCTTTACAGGGGTCCCAACTGGGACACTAATCTCTCTGGACAGCATGGTGTCACTGTTCACAATCTTCTCAGCGAGCTCTATGGGAAAGCTGGCCTGAATCAGGAGTGGGGTCTGATTCGCTATATCTCAGGCCTCCTCAGGAAGAAGGTGGAGGTCCTAGCCGAGGTGAGAGTAACTGTGCTTGCTGGGTTGTCTGTTTGTCCTCCCTAACCCCATGCCCTCTTCCTCTTCAGTTATAGAAGAAGCTAGAGGCAAGTACCTCTTATCTGTAGGGGAAAATGGAAGCCTAATTCAGCACTGGGACTGCCCCCCCCTTCTCCTGACCTCCTACTACTGTGGGAAGGCAAGCAAGAAAGGAAATTCAAGTTGATTAGTATCATTTTTCTTAGCTACAGAAAAAGGCCTACCAAGATAGCAAATGAAAATGCCCTGTGGCCTGCCACCCTCTGAAACACAGCTTTATTTCTGCACATCTGTAGTACAATGATCATTAATATTTATAACCCTGAGGCCTTGCAAAATCCAGACCCACTTTCTCTGACAAAGTTCAGGGTTCTGGTAAGGTAGTAATTGTTATATGTGAATAATGAGAAAACTGGTAAATTAGGAATATGAAGTGGTTGGTCATTAACTTATACCATCACCATGTGAGGATTCATCCCTGCCTGGCTGAACATCAGGTGTTTGCTACAGTAGGTAGGTGTTATATGCTTATTGGTGGGCCCTGCAGAACCAGGCCTGGGGCCATGCTTGGGAGACACAAAGATCAGGGGACCCACCCTTGCCTGCGTTGCTGCCTGGGATGTAGGTATTAATTTTTCAAAGGGAAATGAGGATCATAAAGTTTGTGAAGGTAAATTTATGTTCTTACTGGCCGCAGCCACTCCCTGTTGGCTTTCCCTGTTCCCTCCCCTCCTTCTCTCACCAATCTTCGTCCCCAACACATAGGCCTGTACAGACCTGTTGTCCCACCAGAAGCAGCTCACGGTGGGCCTGCCACCTGAGCCCCGGGAGAAGACCATCTCTGCGTAAGTCTTTGGCCCCGGACCTTCAGATTATGGGAGAGTGATGGGAAAATATCAGTGTTCTGCACTGTTCAGGGGGAGAGGCTATTTAAAAACACTGTTACATAGGCACTTCTAGCACAGAAAACGAGGGATCTTCTACAGGGAGTGAGGAGGCTCTGCTCATGTTTGTGACCTGGCTCCTTCCTAGGCCTCTTCCTCCAGAGGAGCTCACAAAACTCATCTATGAGGCCAGCGGGCAGGACATCAGCATCGCTGTTCTTACACAGGTCAGGGCCTGGCATGGGAGGGGCTGGGCCACCACCTTCCTCAGAGGGGAAACAGGGCCTCTTGGCCACCCAGCAGGTGTCTAAAACCCTGTCCCTGTGTGTATCTGTATCAGGAGATTGTGGTTTACCTGGCCATGTATGTCAGGGCCCAGCCCAGCCTCTTTGTGGAGATGCTTAGACTCCGTATTGGACTGATCATTCAGGTGATGGCCACAGAGCTGGCACGGAGCTTGAACTGCTCAGGTGAGAAGCAAGAATTCTGGCAGCTCCTATTGCCCTGCAGGGCCTCTGGCCACAAGGCCTTGCTGTGGGGGGAATCCCTGCTCAGGTATTCCTGACCCAGCTTCCAATTCCTCAGTCGGGCTCAGGCCTCATGAGTTACCCTCATTTAGAGGCAGCTTCCATCAGGCCAAGCAACAGTCATGAAGCTCCTAAGTCAGGGCAAGGCACTATTATAAACCTTTTTCTGTTACAGCTGAGCTCCTTACTCATGTCCTTACTGTGAGATGTCATCACCCATTTAGTAGTAATACCTTCACTGGAGAAGTCCCACCAATTAAAATATAAACCTAAATTGCAAGGTATATCCCAACATCAGGGATAAGTACTGTGCGGAAAATTGTGTCTAGGAATTAAGCAAATACTGTACCAATTTAAACAACAGAATTTAGAGTCCCCCAAGGACTACTGGCTTTCAGCCCTGAAGGAACTCTGAGGTAACCCTGAGCAGGGAGATATGCTACACATCCTTTGTCACTCCCTCCTCCCAGGTCCACTGGACTCTGCCTTCACCGCCCCCCCCCCCAGCCCTGTGTCTGGGACACTTAAAAGATGTTTATTTGTAGGTGAAGAAGCTTCTGAGAGTTTGATGAACCTCAGCCCTTTTGATATGAAGAATCTCCTGCACCATATTCTGAGTGGAAAAGAGTTTGGCGTGGAAAGAAGTGGTAAGTCAGAGCTCCAGTCACTCCCACAGGGAATGGCCCCCTTGCCATGCAGACCAGTAGCAGTACTGGTGATTTGGTACATCCTGTGTGATTGTACGGTTCCTCTTTTAACAGGATAGACAGAGGCCTAGACTCGAGGTTCCTGCTTTTAGGCCTTTAGGACACCTTTGCAAGTTTGCTGGGAGAGCATTTATTCCACAGGTTACAGTGACATATGGGCATGTCATCATGCCTCTGTGCCCTGTGTCTCTCATGACCATAAGCACCATAAGGTACTATCACTTATGTACAAATGTTGGGGAGGTGACCCTGAGTGTCATGATGAAAGGGCTGCCCTTTCAAATCATCCAAGTGGCCTGGCCTTTGGTTTGAATAAAAGCATTCTCACAGGCCTCATGTCACCCTCCCTAGGCAGGGACAAGACCCCTCTATGACCTTTCAAGGCCAATTTGTTTGCTTTCTCTCTGTATTACTCAGTTTTTATCTGTGCTAGAAGCCTGCTTAGAGTGCTGGGAATATAATCACCCAAGTCCTAGCATGATTCTTGTTCTCAAATGCACCCTAATCATAATTGAAGCAATTATCATTTCTCCTCATAAAAAAGCCAAATGATTTGCAGACACATTGGTGAATTTATTTCATCAAGCCAAAGAAATGCGCTGTGGGCTGTCATTTCTTTTATTTAATAAGAAAGACACTGGGTACTTTGTATTTTTCCTGAGTGTGTGCCAGCCACAGACAAAGACTGAAGCAGGCAATCAGATGCATCTTGGTGGCTTTTCTCCTTTCCTGAGGGAAGAGTGCTCAAGACCATTGTCCAAAGGTAATTTCCAGTTCTTTCTCAGGCACAGGCCTTGAAATGTAAATGTACAAGATAAATATTTAATGTGTTCTGCTCGTCATATTAGTGTACATGGTTTGATACAGATAATTGTCATTAGGTGTAATGCTGTAAATACCAAACTAGGAACTGAGTAATGTCATTTGAAAGCCATAGATAGGTCTAATTGCAAGTAAAGACAGAAGACATGCTGTCTTTTAAAAACATGTGACATCATTTCTTAATTGTCCTTTGCAGTTGTTCACTTTTGATAAACTAGGGAGCTCAAATAGGTTTAGAATTCTGACTAAATCCTGAGATATCTGAGATAACCATTTCCAGCAAACACTCCCCAAACAGGCACTCCTGGAACTTCCAAGACCCCTACTGGCTTCCATTTTCTACTTCCCTGGTACCCTTTTTCTCTCTCCCTCTCTCCCTCTCTCTCTCTCTCTCTCCCTCTCTCCCTCTCTCTCTCCCTGTCTCTCTCTCTCTCGTGCAGACTGCTGTGCCTCCACTCCCTTCTACTCCCCTGGCTTCTGTGGGGTTGGATAGGGAGTGACCTTCAAGCTAGGCCAGCAGAAGGGAACAGTGTGCTGCTGGCCCAGGAGTGGGAGGTGAGAGGAGTGGCCAGCCCCCAATCAGTAGGGCTTTGGGTGGCATCAGAATTGTTTGGGCTTTATCCTGAAGACAGATCCAGGCCTGGGAGGGTGCCAAGTGGGCAATGACACTCTCACACATGCCTTTCTAGAATAATCCCTCGTGAGCATAGCCTAGAGGCTGGGCTCATGGGGTATGGGCAGGGGATAGGTGTTGAGTCCTGAAGCTGGACTGACAGGTTGGAAGCAAATGAGGGATGGCCTGGTGCAGTGGGGAGAGCCTTTTTGCCCCGCCCCAGGCTGCAGCAGCACCATGTCCCCGGCTCTCTCCGCACTCCCAGCAGGTTCTATCCCCCTCTGCTACCTGCTTTACCCTGAAGGCCTGGAGTGGGCTCTCTGCCCTGTCCATGAAGCAATAAATTCTGCTCCTGCGCTCTGTCATCCCTTGGTGCCACACATTCACACCTGCACTTAGTGCCCAGCTAGAGCTTGGCATGGGCCCCATCACATGGCCCATGGCCTTAGGTGCCCCAGGTGCCAGCCCCTTAGTGAGCACCCAGCACTTTTGTCATTTCTCCAGGGGTAGTTGGCATTTTGAGGATTGGGATGTTGGAGGAGAAGCCTAGCAAGGTTGGTGTGGGTCCTACACATTGGTTATAATGAACCCTCTAGAAGAATACAAATAGGACTGGGTATGTGACTGAGCACTCATCCATTCATGAAATCAAATGTCATGTCATCACTAAACATGATCTGATAGAATATTTAACACCATGGGAAGACATTCACAATATATTAAGTGCAAAAAGACAGGCCACATAGCTATACGTATGTACGTACTATATATGTACAATCTATATCTCAATATGTTTCTATATAAATATATATATGATAAGTGGTTTATAAGGTAAAGCCACATACAGAGCCAAAAAACTGGCAGGCTAATGACTAAAATGTTGACAGATGTTAGTTCTGGCTTCCTTAGTTAGATGGTCTCAGTTTTCAACAAGGAAGGCATGCTTTTGGAAAAGAAATTATTTTTAAAAACACATTCAGGCCGGGGATTTAGCTTAGTGGTTCTGCCGCCTGCCTTGCAAGCACAAGGACCCAAGTTCGATCCCTGGTACCAAAAAAAAACAAAAACAAGAACAAAACACATTCAATCAGTAAAGGGTTTTCTACCACTCTGTTTTGTGCGTACTGCTTAAGCAATATTCACACTTTCACACCGTCCTTTGAGACTCCTGGTGAGCTTGTTGCAGGAAGCCAGCACTGGCCAGGGGCAGCAAGGCCCCTTCTGATGCAGTTTCTGATCAAGTTGGGAAGCCAGGCACAGACCCACAGAAACACATCACATTTCCTCCCTCAGATGGGTACTGTATAGTCCCTAAAAACCCTGTGCATGTCTCCTGTCTAGTGCGCCCTATCCATTCCTCCACATCCAGCCCTGCCATCTCCATCCACGAAGTGGGACATACTGGAATCACCAAAACCGACAGGAGTGGTATCACCAGACTGAGGAGTGAGATGAAACAGGTAAGGATACTTTGGTGGTGGCAGCATCAGAAGGTGGGGAGAGAAGTAATTCTCCTGCCTGGGCTCACCTCAGAAAGCCATCAAAACTCAGTACAGGAGGCTTTGGCCTGCTCTTTGTTGATATGAGGTCCCTTCTGCCCTGTGGTCTAAGTCCAACCCTATACCCAGATAGGTACTCCACAGCCAATCACATGATCCACACCCGCCTGTCCCTAAAATCAACATGTTACTTGTACATTCTACAATACAACCTTGTCCGTGTTTGCTTCTGTGCCATTTAAAAAGTGGAACTATGCATAAACAGATGTTTCTCCATCAAATGTGTCTTTCAAATGAAATAGTGAAAAAGATCTGGAAATGGCCTGAAATGATCGTGATACCTGTATTCCCTACCTTCTACAGGTATCTTTCCTTTGTTCACTTTTAATTTACAATAAAAATCCTTTTGAACTGGTCCCACAACACTGCAGCTCAACATCTTTTCAGTCCTGATGTGCCAGGCACTATGCTAGGACTTGACCATGATTTGTGGTTGGGAAACAAATTTCCTTCTGACCGTTACCTGCAGTGAAAAATGTGCTCAGATTTCCTCCTCCATTTCAAATGCTGGTCATGATCCACTAGCTGAGTCTGTGTCTGTGAGGCACAGTCACCCCTGAGGTATAACCAGCAGGGCTCTGGGTTATCAGGGGGTGACAGAAGTAGTGGGGTGTTCTTGACTTACAGCTGGGTTTTATTTCCTGAATTTTTTTACTTTCAGATGACTAGGCGATTTAGTGCTGATGAACAGGTGAAACATCTTTGCTTTGTTTTGTCCTTTACTATATGTGCTTCATGTTCTTGCTGGCTTCAGTGTGGAAAGTAAAGCTATAAATCCAGAGTGTGAGTGCGAATGCATGGAGGAATGGTTCTGCCCATCACAGTAGCTCAAGCAGGCAACCTCTAGGAACAGAAAGACAGTAGGACTCTACAGCAGGAGAAATAACCTTGCCCTGTACCTTTTATTTTTAAAAAATCCATTTATCAAACTCTTGGGCTTTGTTAGGGTGCTTGGTAAAGGAGACAATCAGGGCTCTGCCTCTGAGTTTCTGTTCAGAAAGAGAGAACCAAATAGGTAGAAATGTGGGCAGTGATTAGATCGGTAAGAATAGGGCTATTCTTGGCCTGGGGGAATTTAACCCTGGAAGGAAGAAACTAAAGATACTGTCCTTTTATACCATCCTGTGACATACTTCTTCCTCCTCCTAGAAAACTGGATTCACTTATTTATTTTTAAGAGACAGGGTCTTTATGTTGCCCAGGCTCGCCCCAGACTCCTGGCTCAAGCAATTTTGCTTTAGACTTTTGAGTAGCTGGAACTATAGGCGTGTGCTACCGTGCCTGGCTTTGGAATCACATTTCTAATAACCTGATGTCTCTGACCCGAAAAACATAGAAGAAATGCCATGTAAATGTAGTTTGCATATGTTGTCCAAGGGTAAAACATACACCATTCCTCATTCTAATTTATGCTTCCTCCAAGAACCGATTTTCCAAATGTCTTCTTTTACCAGCCACTCGGTGGCACCGTCCCTCTGGTTACCCACATCCCAGCTGTCTGAGTGTGGGTGAATATGGATGGTTACTTCTGCCTCCATTTAATGTTGTCCTTGCATGTTACAGAGACAAAATGATCACCTTTCTTCATTGCTGGGTTTGACTTCAACTAGCTAATTTGTTTTGTATTTGAGCACTTATGTGGAAATATATTATCCTCTGTTCAAAATGTAATAGGTGCCATGACATTTTACATTTCTGCTCATTTTTGCAAGAACAACACGCATACAGATATACCCATGCAATTTAAGGGTACAGTCTGGATTTGTAGACAATGAAATATTTGTGTGGCTGAAAGTCAGCAGCCTGATCACATTTGTGCACTTAACAAATATCTATGGGCTTGGATACCTGTTAGGTGCCAGAGCTTAGTCATGGTTATGGGTATTTTGTTGATCTCAGATTTTCACAACTCACAGAAAACATTAGCATTTCATGGCCAAGTTTGGAAAATGTGTCCTAGCTTGATTAGGCACCCTGCACATGCAAAGAGAACCTTGTAGCATTTACTATTTTAACAAGATGCTATAGTGCTCCTCCGTGACCTGGCTGTGCTGCTGAGGGAGACTTTAGCCCACCCTCTCCGCGCCTTCCTTCTGGGACACTTGTCATGCTCTATGTGCCTGCTTGCTGCTGGCATCTCTTGCAGGAAGAAATGTCACTGGTGTCACTACACATGACTGAGTTGATTCTTTTTGTTTTGTAGCTCTTTTCTGTGGGCCAGGCCGCATCCAGCAGTGTGCATTCCTCCAAGTCTGCGGTAAACCTGCGTCAGCATCACCTCCCTCCCTGCCTCCCCCTCCATGTTTGTACCGTCTGAATCCTCTTGTGGCCTGGCTCATCCTCCCACCTCATCACTGAATTCTGGTTTGACTTTTGTGTGTGTGGTGCTGGGAATGGAACCCAGGGCATTGCTCATGCTAGCTAGGCAAGCCCTGCAGCGCTACTCTCCCAGCCCTCATCTCTGACTTCTAAGATTCGAATGAGGTTTAAAGATTTGCAGCTGATGCTAACAGGCTCCTCCAACTGTAATTCTGAGGAGATTCTACAAAGGCTTTCTTTTCTGTCTGGAGCTCTGTTCTCTGCTTATGCTCCTTGGTGCAGTAGATGAGGAGTGTTTTCCTCACCAATTCCCAGGAGTTTCTGGAACCTGTGGGGCATTTTGACCAGCACTTCACACCCACCGTGCTCCAGCTTGGTGAGACCCCAACACAAGTAAAGGCTTGGGAAATGTTCTAATCACTGAGGCAAGTCTGAGTCTGCCTCCCAAAGCCCAAAGGGGAAAATCTGCTGAGTCATTGATGAGTGCTGGCTTTAATTACTTTTGTTTGTAGCTAATTGTCGCCTTATTTAAATGACAGTATTTAGCCCAACAATAATCCAGCCTGCCTTTTCAACATAAGATCTGTTGAAATCAAAATGAGTGCATGGAGAAGAATCTCACCTATTGAACTGCTAGGATACTTAATATTTGAACTTCATTTCTAAACCTTCAAATTCGATGTTGCGCATTGAATAGCAAAGGTGCCAAATAGTCCAGAATTAGAGGCATGTGTAAGGATGCAGGTTATCCCTGCCCCAGACAGACTGCAGGCCAAGGGCCTAGAATCCATCAGGGGAGGACAGCAGGCTGTGAGCTCTGCTCCAGCAAGGGGATGTGGGATGCACAGCAGGAGAGCCCCATTTCTAGTTCTGGTCCTAGGCCCCTCTGGGAGCTTCTCCAAGCCATCTCTAGGTCACCCTCAAGAGGCCAGGAGTCCAGCCTCAGGAGAGAAGGCAGGAAGTGACACCTTCCTCCCGAGTCAGCAGAGCCTGTCCCTGCTCAGAGCTTCCATGGCCCCACCTTAGGATGAGGCCCAGGGCAAGAGAAGAAACACACAAAGCAGGGTTGACAAGAATGAGTGGCAATACCAAGATCTCCAAGGTCCCCGCCACTGAGTGAGGATTCTGAGCCTTGATTTTTTTTGTTTTGCCTTGGGTCCTTCCTCCCTGTATTAAGTGTGGCATTCACACTATGGGGAGGTGCCTGTCCCTTTCTGTGGCACTGAAGTGGGTACTTTGGCACCTGTCCCCACTGGGGTGTGGGCCCGAGAGGCTCACCTGCTCCAAGGACCGGTCTCTCAAAGCTCCCCTGAGGCCCCACTTCCCTCACTGTGAACAGGCTTCACGTTCCCAGCCAGCGTCCTCTGTGGGAGCAGCCCTCAACACGGGCCAGGCACACTCTCGGGTGCTCCTGTGTCTTCACTCAGAGCATGCCCACAGATAGCTCCCTGAGAGAGACTACTGTGCCCCCTCCATGCACATGTGATGTACAGTTGATGCTGCATAGGGCCCCCACAGCTGGTGTAGAACTGGGGTTGGCCTCACAGTGGCCTGACCGCAGAGTCCATACCTGTCCCTGCTGGCCTCTGCCCCAGGAATTTGGGGTCCTCTGGGTGCTGTACTGTGTCTTGGGAGCTGGGAGGGGCTAAGTAACCAAGCCAGAGAGCACCGTTAAGCAGAGGACAAGGTGGAATCAAGGAACCATGTTCCTCCACGGGTGAGTGGCATCCAGTGATTTTGACAAGTTCCCTGAGCTGGCCTTCATGCTGGTGAGCTTTCCCCTCCGATGCCCACTGGGTGTGCCTTGGACCTTCTGAAAGCTACATGCTGAAGGCCATGTACTGTCTTGCAGAGGTCCAGCACCCCATCGTCACCTACAGGCACGTCCTCGTCAGACTCAGGAGGATACCACATGAGCTGGGGGGAGCGACAAGGCCAGTGGTTGCGCAGGAGAAGGCTGGACGGAGCCATCAACCGGGTCCCCGTGGGCTTCTACCAGAAGGTGTGGAAGATCCTCCAGAAGGTAATCTGGCAGTAGGCCACACTTGGTACACAATGCAGTGGCACTACCAAGTATCAAACAGCCAATGACTATGGAACAAGCACACAAATATCCCGACCTTCAGTAGCTCACAGCCTAGCATGGGGCTTCTCCACTTCGGCAGTACTTCTCCACTGTGGCACTGCTGCCAGTTGGGCCAAGGCTTCTGTGCTGTGGTGGCTGTCCCACACACTGTGGGATGTTTAGCAGTGTCCCTGACCTCTGCTAGTTGCCAGTAGCATCTCCTGCCCAGGCACAGTGCCAAAAGTGACTCCAGACATTGCCAAGTGTTATCTACAAGGCTAAGAGACTCTGGTTGAGAGCCAACTGTCTAGAACCACAGGAAGAAAGACAAAATGGCTGCCCATTTTGACATTTTAGGAATGTAGAAAAGTCAGTAGGTCAGACAAGAACTGGAGGTGGCAGGAAAACCCTTGGATGAAAATGCTGTAACTTAGTCAACTGGAAGCAGCCTTTGCAGGCCTCTGCCCTGGAATAATGGTTCAGGAGAGGTCTGGATGGGGCTAGCACCCCACTTGCTCCATATTCAGTCAGACAGGGAGTTGGAGTAGTTTACCACGGGATAGAGCCCCTGCTGTCTGCTGAGCACTGGCTTAGGTCCTGAGGGCACACAAAAAGGAGAGCTTGCAGTCTGGCCCCAGGCCCCACGTGCCCTGAAGTTAGACCCTCCCTTCCGCCCTGAGCTGCCTGTGCATCCTTGCCTGGAGGACAGAGACCCCACTGCCCCCTCCCCCTTAGCCAGAAGCCCACTGCTCCTGTGGGGGTCACCTTGAGAAACAGCCACACCCTGCATCTGAGTGCCTGAGAGCCTGCTGTGAAGGAAGGAGCAGTGTAGGAAAACGGCCCCTTTGTTCTCTGCAGCCCACCATCCACGGCCTCCCACATCAGCCCAGGGCATTTGTGCAGCTTCTCGGTTTCACCAGAGCTTGTCCTGCCTCTCCCACAGAGGGACAGTGTGCCTCAGCAAAATGCTTCTTTGCAAACCAAGACAGTTTCCTTCCCCCCCTCCAAATGATTTCTTTTTAGCTCATTTCACAGTAGGAGAGCAGAGAAAAATGCAGTAATCCCAAATGAGAGCACTCTCCAGCCCCCTCTGCAAGGCACAATTTGGCCTTCTCTTTGTGCAGCAGGCACCCCTGGCCAGTCAAGGAGCTTTGGCCTCTGGGCTTTGTGATCAGCTGTAAAGCAGGTGGGAGGCGGTCAGAATGGTCCCTGCTCATGCACAGCTGAACTCCAGTACCCTTCGGAGCAGATCCTGCAGCAGCCCCTGGTCCAGCACTCCCCACCTCTTCTCAGGAGCACTGAGCCTGGGGTAAAGGCAGCCAGCTGCTACTCGCCAGGGCTGGGACTTTGGAGGTGGTCAATTAGAGCAGGACCGACTGTTCCTAGAAAATCTCCCGCTCTTCCTGGGGCATCACCTGCTTCCTCCACCCAGACTTCCATTGGCACAATGCCAAGACACTTTTATTATGAAAAAAGCATTTTGTATTGAGCCCGCTTGATATTTATATACACGGGTATGCGTGTGCGTGTCTGTGCATGTGCTCGAGTCTTTTGTGATTGGTGCTTATTATAGAAATCTCGAAAATAGATGCCTGCAAAGGCACAGAAGCATCACTTCACCAGCAGGAGCCATGAAAATCTCCCTTCATTATAGCACTAAAGGGGGCCTGGCAGGCGGCAAGGCCTAGTTGCCAAGTGAAATGTGGATCCTCCAGGGAGGAGGACACAGCAGCTCCCAAGGGCATTGTTCCTGTGCGATCTGAAGGATGCCTACTGGTTTCCCTAGAATTGTTCCATCGAAAATGCAGCCTGTGGCCAGTGAGAACAGGGCTCTAAAAATAAGTGACAGTCTGGCGTGTTCCAGCCCATGTGCAGATTTCCAGGGCAGGGAGAGTTGTGTGTGCACAAGTGTGAGTGTATGTGCGGGCACATACGCACTTGTTAGCATGGTCTGGAATCTGAAATGTCTATATTCTTCCTCCAGTGCCATGGCCTCTCCATCGACGGTTTTGTCCTCCCATCTTCAACAACCCGAGAGGTATGGTGAGAAAACCCCACTGCCAAGCCCTCTGTGGGTTTGTCTCACAGACCCTGGCCACTCATGCCTGTTCTGTATACACATAGGCCAGCTGGACTTCTGATTGTTTTACCCACTTCAACCTCAAATTGTGCAGTTTCTTTTGTGTCACCTTTTCTCTCTCCTTCCCCTCGGAAACAGCATTTCTGGGCTATCAAGCTGTTCAGATTAGCCTAAGACCCCTGAAAACTCCTCCCAAGCTGCCCCCCACACTCATCAGACCCATATGCAGACTCCTTGGGCCTCTCTTCTCCAGCCACAAGCAGTGATCTTCCCTGGCTTATTCCTCCCTTGCCCTAGCCCATGCACATTTAAAAATGCATTTTTAGTTATTTTACTTTGCCCAAGGCACCATGCTTTATGCCACTGGGAGCAATGAGAAGAGGAATAAGTGATTTCCCCCTTCCTGGAAGTTACGGTCCAGTATGCACAAAAAGGAAGGCCCAGGACAAGGCTGAGCACTCGGGCTCCTATTCTAGAGGGTTCCCATGCAGCATCAGGCCAGTGGCCTGAAGGGAGGCAACATCAGAGTTGAGCCCTGAGAGTGATGGGGGAAGCACTGATTACAGGGCTATGTCTGTCTGGTCTCTTACTGCTGGCTGCCTGCTGCTCCCTTTGGCAGATGACCCCACACGAGATCAAGTTTGCTGTCCATGTGGAGTCAGTGCTGAACCGTGTGCCCCAGCCTGAGTACCGGCAGCTGCTGGTGGAAGCCATCATGGTGCTGACGCTGCTCTCAGACACGGAGATGGACAGCATTGGGGGCATCATCCATGTGGACCAGATTGTGCAGATGGCCAATCAGCTGTTCCTGCAGGACCAGGTTGGGGTGCCCAGGCTGCCTACTTCCCCCACAGCTGAGGCAGGGAAGCCGGCTTGGCTGGCATTTATCTCTGTTGAGGCTGGAGATTCTGTGTCCAATAGGAGGACGTACACTCAAACAAAGAAAATGTCATCACAGATGGTGAAAAAAATGTCAACCATTTGCTTAGGAAATGGCCACTTGCGAAATCTAAGGACCTTTGAGTATGGAGATGTTTAGGTCAGTTGAAGGTTTACTCCACATACCACCCCCACGGCCGGAGATTTAGCTCAGTGGCACCACACCTGCTTTGCAAGCACAAGGTCCTGAGTTCGATCCCTGGTACCAGAAAAAACATTTAAAAAATAAAATAAAAAACTCCACATACCACATGGCCCTGGGTGAACCGTGTACCTTATACACAACACCAAGTCAGGCGAAGAAGCTATCCTCTGTAGAGTTAGCACTGAGCTGCAAACTAGAGTCTGTGAGAACCACAGTACAGTGCCTAGGGCAGAATGTTGCCCTATGCAGCATGGCTTCCCACTGTGGGGCCTAGTCTCAGGCCCCTGGCAGCCACTACTCGCTCACACTGACCTCACTCATGACATGCAGAATCATGAAGGGCGGGGAAGGGGACAGACTCTGCTCATTCTTTCTCTTTGTCTTTTCCTGTTGCAGGTGTCAACTGGAGCTGCAGACATCCTGGAGCATGACCAAGCCACAGGAATTTGCCACCTCTTTTACGACAGTGCTCCAAGTGGGGCTTATGGGACAATGACCTATCTAACAAAAGCAGTAGCTTCTCATTTACAAGAACTGCTGCCTAGTTCGGGCTGCCAGATGCAATAGGGCCTCACCAGTAATCATGACTGAAACCACCTTCTGAATCTGTTATGTGCTCCCAGCTTCACCGGGAACTTTCTTCCATCTTCTAAGATCCCCTGTGCTGTCATAAAATCATTTTGATACATCCCTTCAGAAACATTAGCAGAGCCATGGCAGCACTCGACCTGCAACCAATATATGTTTAAGCCGCTGATAGATAGAGCTGATGACTCTTGTGCTCCCCACCAAGGAAGGCCCTGGGATCACTTCCTAGGTTCATTTCGCTGGAACATGTCATCACAGTATCTGGTCTCATGGACTCTGAGAAGGAAATGGAAACTGGTCTCTTCTGAGCGCAGAGTGAACTGAGACTGCAGCTTAAATTGGCTCTCACAGAGTTACAGAAATAGGTTCCATGAGCTAGTGACACATTTTAAAGATCCTTCCAGCAGCAACAACTAGATAAGCAAACCTTGCCAAGGGAACATCTTAACAGGATGCAGCCTACCTGGGGACCACCATGCTTGCCAAATAGAACCATCCTGACTTTCTGTGGAATTTTGGTTGTCTTGTGCCTTGCTTGCTTTTTTAGCCTCTTGTTCTATTGGTGTGGCTGCTTTCATGTAACATAATTTTCTGTTGCCAAGATATATAAAACTAGTTAATGTTGGCTCATGGTCTTCAAGGATTTCATCCTGGCTGCCCATGAGTTAGGGGCTTGTCTCGCCTTATGAAAAATCCCACATCTTCCAGAATCTAAGAAAAAAAAGGGGGGGTGACTTTTCTGACAGCCAAGCAAACTTGTTTTGGGGCTGGAGCAAATAGGGGGTCTCCTGGAAAGGCCTAGGTCCCTCCTCCCTGGCTCTAGGGGAACTGTCACATGATCAGTATGAGTCAGTAGATGCCATGAAAATGAGTGATGTGTTCCTGCAGAAACAATGCTTCCCTCTAAAACAGAGCCAGGCTGGGAACCTCAACCTCTTTCTCAGAAGTGCTGCATCCTCGTGCTCTCAGCTCAGTTGGTTTCAGGCACTGACTGCAGAGAAGACAGGCATGACAGAGTCTGGCAAATCTTTTGCCAGTGTCCTGGTGAGTAGAGTTTCTCTTCAGGCTTTGTCTTCCTGTGGGGAAGTGGGGAGGTGGATAAATAAGAGAGAGAACAGTTTCCGTACCTTGACAGTCACCTGGTAGCCAAATGGTACACTCTCTAGTTGAAAATGATGGGTTAGATTCACAGTGACTCTGCCTCTGAAATGGAAACGAGGCTACTAGATCCATTCCTTGAACTTTTTATGAAGGAGGAGAAGGGAGGACAAGGCTGTATCTGCTTTGGAGGGGACACAGCAGGGCCCAGTGCCCCTCAGAGTCCAGGTGCAGGATGGTGGTCATTCTCAAAGCAGAGGAAAGAAGGCGGCCTCACGCTCCTGACTTCCTCCTGGTCCAGAGTCTCTCTTCAGGCCAAGTTGGATACTTGGTGCTTGCTCCTGGGAGAGGCCATGGAGTCAACAAAAGTCTAGGCGTGGCAGGCACCGCTCCTGTGGGCCTTCATGGTTTAGTTTCCATTTCTTCCAGGGGCACTGGAGGTAGATAGAAGGCAACAGCCACTGAACAGGCTGTGTGCTGCCATTTGCTTGAGGCTCCACAGGTCATACTATCCCAGGTTCCTTGTCTGTCTGTCTTTCTTTTTTCTTTCTTTCTTTCTTTCTTTCTTTCTTTCTTTCTTTCTTTCTTTTTTTGAGACAAAGTCTCACTGTGCAGTTCAGACTGACTTGAACTCACTGTGTAGCCCAGGCTGGCCTCATTACAGGTGTGCGCCACCACACCCGGCATCCTTGTCTTTTTCACAATTTGTTTTGTTTTTTGATGTCTTTAAGACATGCTTGGCATCAGTGAGAGTCAGAGTCATGTAACCCATCCAACAGACTCCCAGGTGGACCATTTCAAACACAGATAATGTAGGAAAGGTACAAGGTGTGCAGTTGCCTGTTCCTAGTCAGCTCCAGAAGAGTTAGAGCCCTCGAAACAGCCAGGTGCTAATTCAGAACCGTCACCTGCCTGCTGGTGACAGAGACGGTGACCAGCATGGCTGCTGGGTTTGGGCTCACCCAGTGAGATGCAGGCAGGAGAAGAGCCATAATAAGTGGTTCAATGAGCCTTCGAGTCACTCTTTGAAACCGCTTTAAAATGAAGTCCTGAAATAGGACTGCATTTCCACAGGCATCAAGGTGTCAGCTTCAAAGGAAGACAGGCATCTGAGGCTGGACCCCTTCAGCAAGCAGCCGAGCAGCCAAGGGGAGGAGCAGACTTTAGAGGAGGATGGGAGGGACTAGCCTGACACTAGCCTTGCCTGGGGGACTCGGTTTCTACAATGGATGCCAGTGAACCTGGCAGCCCCTGGAGCCTCATGTCTGGGCTGGCTCCTCCCCACCCCCAGGAGCCACGGGAGGGAGGGTTTTTTCTATCGCCCACACAGAGCCAAAAACCCGGCCTGACTGCTTGGGCTGGGGTTCAGAATGTTTTGTTTCAAAGGACAATCCTGTGTAGCCAGGAACTAGCATGCCTCTCAACATCTTCAGCTGAAAAGCAACTCCCTGCCCCCACTCTCCCTGGCTGCCACCCAAGATGAGTTCATCATCCCGCCACGACACTGTCACTTCCATGATCCTAGAGCAAATGCATCAACCTCTGTGTGCTTCATTTTGCCCATCTGCAAAAAAGCAAGGGCCTACTACACACTGGCACAGGACTAAACATGTATGATCTCACCTGCCTCTGCCACTTGGGGTGACCAGATGTGCCTATGGCACCCTGGGCTGGCCAAATGGGAATGGAGGCTCGCTCTGTTGTAGGCAGTGTCTTACAGGATGAAAATCTTCCAGGAGGCCTGTCACAGGGTCCACCACTCTTCGGAGGCATGGTGACGGAAGGTGGGGTAAATGGACCCTGCATTAAAAAAGGAAGAAAAAATGTCAGAAGATCAAGAGGCAAGAGAAACAGTTTGTCAGCTGACTGATGCCATTTATTTCTGGCCAAGATGACAGGAGGCTTGGCCTCCCTTGATATAAATTACAGCACAATCATCTCAGTTCTATTGACTTACACATGAGTCTGGCAAATAGCTTTTGTCTCTTCTGCTTCCTTATTGTCAAAGGGTAAAAAAGCTTCCCATCCCTCTCTTTGCACCATTATTTTTCAAGGTGACTCTTACATTTCTGAAGTCCCTGCCATCTGCTCTGTACAGCTCTGCACTTTGTAGAATGAGAGAGCATCATGTTCCCAGAATGCCTTCTGTTCTCCCAGACGTGGCCACTGATAGTTTTTTCTGTGAGAGTGAGAGGTGGCAGCAGCACTGTTACCTCTTAGAGCCCAGTGCCCTTGTCTGCCTCAGAAAGCCACTTAGGAAAAGTCAAGGCCTTGAGTTCCTGAGAGAACCCTCTGAGGAATGAGACCAGAAACTGCAAGTAATATACTGTAATACATGTTTGATGCTTTGGGAGATGGAAATTTTCCATCAGAAAACTACCAAGTGGTTTTTTTTGTTGTTTTAAAGGAACATATGTGCAATTTTGCCAAAAATACCTTCTAAAGGCCAGAATAATTGAAACCAGTGAACTCTGAAGGCATGTGATTTGTTCCCTTGCCTCACTGCAATATGTAAACTATTCTGAAAGAATGAATCTGAAAGCATTACTGGGTGCCCAAGGCATTGCTATGCGCATAAAAATGTAGACTGGCAGGCGGGCAGATGAGGACAACACCCTGCTTGTTTACAAAGACCTCTGAGAAAGGACACTCAGCAGGCTGCTGAGGTAAACATCCCTCACAATGGCTTATGAGATGTTCCCATCAAAATCCTAAACCCGGTGCAGCTTTGGCCTCTCAGCACGTGGCTCCTAGAGCCTTCCACCTCCAGCTGGTGCAGCTGTTGTGGCAGGCTTTGCAAAGGCTATGGCTTTGGGTTGTCCCCATGGAGCAAGCTACATCTGCAATGGGCACATAGCTTCCATGTCTCCTTTTCTGAAAGAGCTTTCCATATATAAACCTAGAATGGACTTGCCTAGCTCTACCCTCTGATGGTCTTAGTGTCACCCTTTGCTACTCTGTTCAAGTTCTTATTTGCAAATAACTGAAACCAACTTTGGCTAGGTTAAATAGGAAACATTTCTTACAGAAGGTTGGATAAGTCACATGCCGCCAGGTTTAGAGCTCCCTAGCCGGGATCCTGACCCCTTTCCCCAGCCAATCACTCCCCAGGGTTCCCAGGCCAGGCTTACATGCTGGGGCTTGTGCCACAGATATTCTCAATGCTGGGCACTGCCACCAGGGCTCTTCTGGAAACTGGAGATAGGGCTGCCACCTCTCACTAGCTTCCAATGCCAGTCTCAGGAAGGTGTGCTGCATCAGCTGAGGGGGACGCCTTTAGCAGAAGAGATCAGAAAAGCTGGCACCAAAGAGTCCCACTGTCTACAGCGGAGGGGTCAGCTTTACAATATGGCGACCCCCCCAGATACAAGAAGAGGACTCAGAGGCCGAGCATCCAAACTTAAGTGTCCACCCTAGCCAAGAGTGTCAGTTTTTATTCCTTTGTCCAGCAAAATTCCTACTGCCCCCAGGTATGTGTCCTGGAGGGTAACAGGGCAGAGGGAGCCTCTGTGACAGGAATAAAGAGACACAGCAGCACACCCTCAGGCACAAGGAAGTTGTCCTGGTGCCACCCAGCCCAAGGCAGGGATGTTGCATGCTCTCTTTTTGGGTGGAAGCATAGCCACTGAGCCATGGTGGCTGGAACACACTGCCATGCAGGGATAACCAACTACACTGCCTGCCAGCCCACAGCTCCCACAGAACTGTCACAAGGCAGCCCAGTGAAGCCTAGGGGAATTGCCGAGGGGCCTCACATTTTTTTTGTTACCACCAGCCCGGCCCTATTAGACTTGCCTGGAACCTGAGTGACAGCCTATCTAGGACACATTGCAAATGACTGTCACATCTTTCCTTCTAAGCCTTTAGCCAGCTGGGGGATTTAAAAATAAAGAATTGGAACCAATCCATGGTTTAAAGCCTCTTTCCTGACAGTGAGAATAACTTTCCACAGCTGTCACCAGGGCTTGCTCCCTGTGTTCTCGCAAGCATCTGAGCACTCCCCTCAGCTCTGGGGAAGCACAGCCCTCTAGGCCAGGCAGCTTCTCTGCTGCCTGGAGAACAGGCGAGCCCTCCCCCACACTTCTCTTTCCCTCATTAACCACAAGAGCTCAGGAGCTAGTGCCAGCACCCAGCTCCTAGTAGGGAGGCCTGGAGAGGGCGCTGCACCCACAGAGGGCAAGGCAGCCCACACTAAGTGGACCATTGTGACGCAGCAGAACTGGGCTCAGCAGCCTTGTGGCCTGAATCTCACCGGCAAGGCCCCAGATTTTTATGCTCTAAAGCAGGGAGCTCTCTGGTGCGGGGCTGATGACTAATGCCCAGTCCTGCAGGATGTGTGCTTTGTCCCTACCACTGCCAGCTTGGTGCTGTCAGCATAGCTGTGTGAGGCTGGGATACTGAGGTTCCACGCGCAGTAGGTGAAAGGGACATAATAAGCCAGTCACCATTGTGAGGGGTCAAATTCCAGCCCAGAGGGGAGAGAGTTCACTTAGGCCCTGGATGAGCACAGGCTTGGCAGCTAAATGCTGCTGGACAAGTGGGGCAGGGCTCTGAGCAGCAGCAAGAGCAGGAACGGAGGCTGCAGTCAGCCTGGGAACTGCCTGCTCTTGGCCTAGGAGATGCAGAGGTTCCTGGGGTCAGGCTTGGCATGAGAGGCTGGAGCAGAGCCCATGTCCTCTGCCACTCACCACCCTCCACCAGGAGTGGTCTTGTTTGCTCAGGGACACAGGGGAAAGAGGGACCATCTGGTGTGGCCTGGGCAGGGGAGCATGGTGACTCCACCAAACTCTCCCCATGCGATGGGCCACCCCCTTGCATATCAAAGACTAGTAAAACCTCATATGGAGAATGTTTGGGGCCACCAGGCAGGAGCTTCTCAAGAATGTAATCCAATTGTCAAATCTGACTGTCAAAGCCATCGAAGCCTGTGCTGGGCCAAGGGGCCAAAGGCCATCTCAGTGTCTCCCTGTGGCTCAGTCAAGGGGACCCAGAAACCAACCAGACTCTTCCTACCCCTCTCTGCTGCAGACAGGAAGGAATGAGCATAACATGTCAGAGAATGACAAGAGCAGTGGACAAGAATACAGCTAAGAAAAAGGTAAGGACAGCTTGGGTCAGGAACAGCAGCTATTCGATGAGATGACTGCAGTGGATCTCCTGAGGCAGGACTTGATCAAAGATCAGAAGGAAGTGAGGACTGAGCCATGTAACACGTAGGGGAAGAGAATCTAGGCAGCAGGAATAGTCAGTGCAAAGGGTGAGAGGCAGGCAGGAGTGCACCTAACATGTTTGTAGAGCCCCAAGGAGGTCTGCGTGGGACTGAAAGCCATCAAAGGGAGGCATGTAGACCTTGGCTTTTCTCTCAAATTACTGGGAGGTTTTGAGGAAAAAAAATGACATGATTGATTATTGCCAGAGAGATTTACTTTAACATGTTCTTGCTGGCTTGAACCACATAGTACATGCATGACTGTCCCATCGGGCAGCTTATACCACTGGTATAAGTGGTACAAACAGATGGTGGTACAAACAGATCACTTTTATTGACAAATAAAATGAATAGTCTATTTATGAACTGAATCTAGTTGCTTGAATTTGAATAATTACTGCCCAAATTACTACTCATACCAATTTTAAAATTATCACAATAATCAACAAATTCATTTCATTGAATCAAAAGAAATTTCCATTTGTGAATGTCTTTAAAACATTTTATATATAAATGCAGCTGATTTGTGGGGTGTGTGCAAAATGTCATACTACGTTTGGCTTTCTTTGCAGCCACAGCACCACTCCTTTTTTCAGATAGTCATGCATGTGCCACTAGAGCTACCCAGCAGCATGACATCTGAATTATGGCCCTGCCATGAATGTGCTAAAGGGCAGCAGGCAATGGGGCGGTACCTAGCATGTTTGGAGGGACTGTCTGTGAGGATGAATGAGTAAAGAAGGGCACAGTTGCCCGTGACAATCTAACTTCCTTCCACCCCATCTAAGAAGCCCATATCCTCCTGGAGCAGTCCCTGCTTTGCTATGTAGGAGGAGACTCTGGTAGCTAGAAAATGCCAGCAGCAGAATAACAGGAGAGCAGGAGAGGAGCGATTCCCCTTCCCTTCTTCAATCCTCTCCTCTCCATCTCAAGCCAAAAAACCCATGGGCCCCTTAAAACCTTTTCAAGCGAACACATCCATATGTGCACACTTGCACACATACGCAGATTCACAGTTGCATCCTATGTCTGCCCACAACATGTGCCTCCATGGCTGCGGCTACAGTTGCCACGCAGTAAGGCAGCAACCAGTGGCAAGCAGTCTGTCCCAAGGAGAAACCCCTTGGCTGCTTCTGCCCTCACCTGTTCTTTCAGATGTCTTCCCATATAGACCCAGTGCACATGAGGCCTCCTCTGTGACATTCCCAAGTCCCCACCTGCCCTTCATGATGGGGCCTCAGAAAGCACGAGTTATAGACTTTGCAGCTGAGGCCTTCAAAGGTTCTAAAGGCTTCGCATTCTGCAAGTTGCTCAAAGGCTGCTTCCTGTACACTTTAAATAGATATGCTGGGCTGAGTTTTAAAATTGACACATTTCTTTCAGCTGAAAAAAAACATGATTAAAAAACAGAAGAAAGAAAGAAATGCAGTGAGTCATCCACAGGAGGCAGGAGGGGGTCATGTGGGAACATTTCAGGAGGCTGGCCAGGGTGCGCCGCCAGGGGTGGAGAGAGCGGAAGCAGGAGTGGGAATAGAGGATGGTGGTAAAGCGGGGCTGGAATACGTGACTCAGTGCCATGGGGTCTTCATTCAGCAACACTCGGCGTGTTAGAGAGGAAGGCAGAATGAACTGCACCTCTGGCCGGTAAGTAGCACACCTGGCTCAGGTGCTGAAGGCCCTAAGATACTCCTGCTTCTCTGAATCCATTTCTCTAGCTGTCAAGTGGTGGAGGATCAGGGGTTACTACCCTTTCCCACAGGATCCACTTGAAGGTTAGAAGAAATATAGGTTAGTGCTTTGGAAACGGAAGGGTTTTTCCTCCCCCCAAATTAGGAGACTGAACCCAAGGGCTCATGCTTACAAGGCAAGTGCTCTCCCACTAAGCTACATCGCCAGCTCTTTGAGACAAGTTCTTACTAAATTGCCCAGGCTGACCTCAAACGTGGGATCCTCCTGGCTCAATCTCTAGAGGAGCTGGGCTTACGGGTGTGTGCCACCATGCCTGCCAGCAAAGCTCTTAACTAGGGTTTCTGTTTTAAAGTGGACATGATATCCTAGAAATTTTGACCAGAGATGGTCAGTGAGCTTCAGTATAACTATAACCAAGGTAGCATTTAAGGCCTGGCCCCTAGCACCAACCACCTTCTGGGTCTTCTGGCCCTGTCTTCACTAGGTATTCTGGGGTCAGACAGGCCTGAATTCTGCTCCCCACACTGCTGCTTAGAGCAGGGCGCTCTCTGATTAGACACAGTTTCTTGTTGCCTCAGTTTGCTCCTCTGAGAAATAGGGTAAGGATTATACAAACTGGTTTTATTATGCATGTGGTAACAAGGATGTGTATGTGTATCACAGTACTACAGTAATGTATGGGAACTGCCAGCCCATGCCAGAGGCTCAGTAGGCATTGGCTTTTGTCACTCCCTCCCCACCCCATGGTGGCACCCACCTGGATCTGCAGGTACCTGCACACCCAGGAGAGGCAGCCTGGGGCACTTCTGAAGGTGGGGTTTTGATTCATATGGGTGAGTTTTGAGCTGTGTGGCCAGGGATGGCCAGTCACTAAGTCTTGTTTCCTCATTGTCCTGATAGGATAACTACTCATCACAGAAGGTTTTGGAGGCCCATTACTTATTAGCTAATGGGAATTAAGGAAAAGAGAAAGAGAGAGAGAGAGAGAGAAGGGGTGGAGAGTCAGCCTCTGAGGACCCCAAGCTGGCACACCTGGGTGAGGCCAATTAGAGCATGTGTTGATCACACAGACAGAGGTCAGGGTCGCCCTCTGCTCCACCCCAGCAGGGCTCTCTGATGCAGAGAGGCACAAAGGTGGCACTTTGGGGAAGAGAAACAAAGAGCTTACAAGCCCTGTCTTCATGTTTAACTGCTACAGTCCTGTGCTTCCTCTAGGGCAGTGACGGCGAACCTTGTAGAGCTCTCAATAATAACAAACAGGCTGCTACAGCATGTGCGCCATAGGTTTGCCACCACTGCTCTAGGCACTTGTCATCCAAAGACCTAGGTTGCAAAGGTCCCAAACCTCCTTGGGAGAAGTATGGCTGTCCTTAGAAGGGAGAGTGCCTGGGACAGCAGAAGCCTAAGAAGGCAGACTTTGCCTTCTGTCCTGGCCACCAGGCACCCTCAGAACGAGTAGGTGGCCTGGCCCAATCCACTAGGGTGGGCAGCCCTGGAGGGCATGGAGCCAGGAAGTGGGAAGTAAACAAGCTGCTTTGCCCAAACCTTCTTTCCTACACCACAACCTGAGAATGGGAGAGCCACCTGCACCGTCATGGTTCAGAGCACCAGCTCCAGACCAAATCCCCGATGCTAACACCTCCAACTTCGCTGTGACTGGGCCTAGTGATAACACTGGTGCCTCATATGGCTTTTACAAGGATCCAGTGGATTAATTTTTTATAGTGCTTAAATACCACTTGGCACATAGGACTAAATAAATGTTTAAATAAAAAATAGATAGTATGAGGGAAGCTCCTGGAACCCAGCAAATATTCAATACATTCTTCTTGGAAATAGTCCCTGAATGCCTTCTCCTCCTCCCATCCTCATGCTGGCCAGATGCCTGCTGCCTCAGAGACACTCATGTTCCTGGAGTGTGAAGAAGCCAGGGGGCCACCTGGCACCCTGAGCCCTCCCAGAAGCCTTTGCACTTCACAAATCGGTGTCAGCCCTGAAAAAAGCTTGCAGAATTCTCTGCCTCTGAGCAAGACAGTGGGATGGGGTGATAAGAGGAAAGAGGTGGCAGGGAGGCCCTACTCGTGTCTACTCTAAGAGAAGGCTGGACTTCCTGGGGTGTACATTTTGAACACCTGTCTCTTGCAGAACTCTAAAAGGCAAGGTCATACAAGGAGACAAATTAATCAGTGATCTCTTGGGATACTTTCAGATGATTAAGGCTACCCAGTTATCAGTAGCTGAAACAAAAAAGACATTATCTCATGCAAGAAGTCTAGAGCTGGAAGATTGCAAGGTTGGCCAGGGGGCTCAACAAGGCCATGAAGGAGCCATGTCCTTCCCATTGTTCTTCTTGATCATTTTCAGAGTGTGGTCTTTTCTCCTTTCATGATTGCTAGATGGCTGCCACAGAACAAAGCATCACATCTTTAAAAGGTAACATTTTGGGCTGGGGTGTAGCGTAGTAGCAGCATGCTTGCTTAGCATGCGTGAGGCCCTGGGTTCCATCCCCAGCACTGCCAAGCATATAAACAACATCATCCTAATGAAAGGGGCAGGGTTTTCTTTTTTAGTCTATTTCCTTCTCACTCCTACTTCTCATCCCTCCTCCCACTAAACCATTCCAGGTAGGGAAATCTTTCCCAAAAGCCCCTTGGCAGACCTTTCTATTGTAGGCCTAGGGGGAGGAGTCACCTTCTGAGACATCACCTATCAAATACCCAGAACAAAATTGTGGTCCTGCTCTAGTGAGGAAGAAAAGGGCTGCCTGCTGGCTGGCAATCTAGTCTGCCATGATCACTTGGCCTTCTACATCATTGGCTTGGCCTCTTTCAAACTTCCCAAAGCTCCTCATTTCTTATCTCGGCCCCTTTGCACTAGCACTATAGGGAGCCCTGGCAGTCTCAGCCCCAACAAAACGCCCCAATACTGAAGCCAGGTGATGCACACAGAGGGACTGGGGCACAGAGGGAGGCAAGGGCATGGAGAGGGGTGGTTCCAGGATCCCAGTGGCTACCAAAATCTGAAGCTGCTCAAGTGCCTTCTAAAAAATGACATTTGTACATAATTTACCCACATCCTTCTGTACTTTAATCTCTAGATGACAGAGTACCTAATGCAATGCAAACATTATGGAAATAATTGTTACACTGTACTGTCAGAGGCTGAACAGATGGGTCACCTGATCTTGGACTTTGAGCCTCAAAAATGGTGAGGTAAATAAACCTCTTGTTATCAGAAGCACCCAGCTTCAAGTATTTCATAATAGCAATGGAAAACACACTAATACAAACAGAAAAAGGTGTCCCTATGCTCTGGCATTCAACATCCCCAAAAGCCATGGAATGGAGTGCATCAGGCCATCAACAGATTCTACAATTTTCTTTTTAGCTTTGCTATGGTCCTGGGACATAATTAGTTAGGATGAGCAATGGAAGCACCAAATACTCATCACTTGTGCAGAGTTTCAAAGCCCCTTGATGGCAGAGGTACCATCTAAAGCCAAACAAACATCATTTTAATGGGGGGGGGCCAGGCTATGTGACTTTAAAGTTCAAATAGGTTGCCAGAGTTATATGAAAATACATGATGACCAATTAAAATTTGATTTCAGGGAAACAATGAATGCATTTTTAATACAAGCATGTCCTGCACAATATTTGGAACCAAAAATTCATTTGTCATTTGTATGCAATGCAAATTTTTAATTGGGAATTCTGGATTTTTATCCAGCAACCCTGAAACTCAAGGTGGCAAGCTGCCCTCTCCCACCACTCTGTTTCTCAAGCACAGAGCATGGTGGTGGGAATCACACAATGCTGATTCTGGGGGGAAAGGAATTGGCTTTTTTAACACTGGTGCTTTCATACTTTGCAGAGGGAGAGGAGCTATTGCTCCTGTCCCACCACAAGGCTTTAACTCTGGCCACATCTCCACATTTGTAAAATGATCCCCCCTCTAGTGCAGTGACCCAGGTTGCTCCTGCTGCAACTGCAAGGAAGAAGGGAAGTGGCACGTTTTCTGCCCGCTGTTATCAGGTTCACATGTGAACCACCCCCGAGCTCTGCAGGCAGCTTTGGGGTTCCCTCCACCCTTGCTTGAGGGAGCTTTGACTAAATCCTATTTCTTTCTCTCAATTGATCACTCCACACACCCACACTGGGTGCTTGCGAATCTCCAGCTTCTGTATGAAGGGGAAGCCCCAGAAGCCTGCACAGCCTGGGGAACAGAGCTCTTCTACCTCCTGAGGAGGTAACCTCCAGCCCAGGTTCTGCAAGAGCGGTCCTCTATATGGGATATGACTGATGGCCCCTGGAGAAAACCATTTCCAGTGCCCTCTTCCCTGGTGGCGCCATCCTCAAGGGTGCGGGCTGGGGTGCACTGTGAAGGCTCACTGAGGCAGCAGCAGATCTAGGCTATAATTAAACCAGACTGTGAACATATTGTTCACGGAAACCTTAGGAGAACATGAGTCATGTTGGTGAAGTGAATCACACAGCTCAGTTTCCATTTTTATTTGCTGTATTTGAGGCCTTTAGACTTCGGCGCAGGATTTCTGCTCCCTCCCCTATTCTCCCTCTTGCAGACAAATCCACAAGCTGGAGGTAGTTAAAGGGTCCAATTGGGCAGCCAGGCCAGAAGAGAACAGGAATGGGATGGGGGGAGTTGGCCAGTTCTGGGCACTCCTCTTGTGTTAATGCCTTTCCTGCTGCCAGGGGGCAAAGAAAATAAAAGTAGGACAAAATCTGGCCATTTTGACTATTGCCAGTATGTGGAAAATTTTTAAAGCAAAATTCAGTGAAGGGGAAGAGGTTGAAATTCTGGGTTAAAATGAAATCCCATAATCCATATGCAAGTTTTTGGTTAATTCAGCTCCCAGGACAGGTACCAGATGGCACAGACTTGTGACCACACACAGCCCCCGGGACCTGGCAGCAGACTCCACACCATGCCTAATCTCCATGTCTTCGTTTCACTTTCTATGGAACAGATGTAATAGCATTTAGCTCATAGGGTGGCTGTGAGGGATAATGAGTGAAGATGTATGAAGTGCTGAGAACAGTGCTTGACTCAGCCGAAGTGCTAACATGCTAGTTTTCATCACCAATGTCACCACAACCAGCCCTTTGTGGCCTGGCTGAGCTCTGAGGGAGCAGGGCTTAGTTTGCTCTCCAGACAAACACAGGCAGGAGACTGGGCAGAGGCAGATTCACGGCCAGGGAAGCTGCCAGGGCCACCGCTACATTCCATGTGACTACTTGTGTTGCAGGCAAGGAAACAACTCCATCACACACATTAGCACAGCTCTTTCATGTGTCCCCAAGGGAGGTCCCATCACACTGGCATTCTTGGCCAGGGAGCAGGTTTCTCCCTTTAGGAGATCCGCAGCACAGAGGGGTGATGAGAAACTCTCTGCCACTCTGAACCACACCAGTGCTATGTAGGCACGATCCCCACCAGCCATGACACACAAAAACCCTTATCACGCAGCACACACATTGAGGGCACAACAAGTTCCAACACTGTCACCTCATTTGGATCCTCCCACCAATCTTAGGAGCCATGCTCCTATTTGTAGATCCCCTATTTAATGAAGAGCAACTTAATTTTAGACTCAACATGTAACAACTTTTAGGGATAACCAACTTTTGCCAGGAAGGATCTTCCTAGCATCCCATATTCCCTTAGTCTTAGAAAGATTTTATCTAGAAAGTTCAAGTGATAAGTAAATTAATTTTTTCTCCTGTAATTTATTGATTGGAGATGAACATAATGGCCAAATGAAGTTTCCATTTAGCACGGGATAAACTGTGTTCTCAAGCTGAGGAACTGGGATTCTTGCCAAGAGCAAAAAAAGTGACATTTTCACTGGCGCCAGATACCTTATTTGGAGCCCCATGAAGGCTTTATAAAATGATCGTACCTGATGGACACCTGTTTAGATGGGAAGGGACACAATAGCTGGCACTGGGAACAGGACTAGAACCCTAGAATGTTACTTTTCTGGACTTCTGGACACAGAGTCTATAGTTCTGTCCCTGCCCCGAGAAGCTCGGAATCCAAGGCTATAAGGACACATTCCTAGAAGGGCAGGAAACCCAGGACCTCCAAGGGGCTTCCAGAAGAACACACACAACAAGCTTGCAGTTCTGGCCATACTAGGCCCGTGGGTCCACTAGACAGTGAAACTCAGCCATCCCCCCTAATTCACTCAATCTGGCCCATCAACAACCCTCACTGATGTGCTCAGGGAGAGTGACCCTAAGCTGGGCTGAACAGGAGCCATGTTTCTTCATTTAGAATGCTTGGTTTCATTCTGAATCCCCAGTATTTTATAATAAGCACTTGGATTAGAATCAAAAGGACACCAGTTCAACTTCCTAACTTTGTCACTTAAAATTTCATGTGCTAGACTTTTTAAAAGCCCATTATGTTTGTCTACAGTAGGTATTAAATTAGAAAATGGAATAAATGGTAATTTAAACTTTTAAAAAATAGAGAAAAATCTCCAAATAAGTTTATAAACATTAAGATGAATAAAATTAAGTATATCAATTTATCAAAGATGATTAAACTGAATACACCCAAAATAAGTGACTGTCAGAGCTAAAAATCCAGGTATATGCTACTTTGAGGGAAAAATGACAAAAATTGAAAATAAAGTGCCAGAAAAATGCCAATGAGAAAAAAGCAGGAAGAGCAGAGGTAAGGAGAAACTTAAGGCTCAAAACCCTAAACAGGATTGAGGGGAACCAAAATGGCAGTTACCATCAGAAGCAAAATTCAACTTCAAATCCAAATACGTAGAAAATAATTTGGTGAAGAAGCAAAAAAAAAAAAAAAAAGAGAGAGAGAGAGAAGTAGATCTCCAGGAATTTGGAAGGAATTGACAGGAAAATTAGAAGCTACAGAGAAGCTGAAGAAACAGAGCACATCACAAAGTAAAGAACAAAGCAGCCTGAAATCTCATCCTAACTCCCAGGGAAGGGAAACTGTTTCTGCAGACAGAAGGTAAGCCCCTAGAGTTGGAACTTCAGGGACAACTTGAGAGAGGGGTCCACCCCTCCATATGGAATTGGGCAACTATGGGTTAACCATGTTATTAGGCAACTATGGGTTAACTAGGTAACTATGCTTTTTGTAGAATGCACCTGAGTAGCCATGACAACTTCTTTAATCTGTCACCAAAGGAGTGTGACAGACTCAGAAAGTGCTGCCAGAACTCTTTGCTCTCCCCCTCTTCACTGCTCTGCTTTGTGTAAATCCTGCTTGCTATTTTCCCAGGGAAACTCCAATGGAATTAAGTCTCACATATATAAAAAGAGGTATGTAAGGATGCAAACTTCTATTCGGGGGCTCTTGAAGCTGACAGGGGTCACTTGCTGAGCCACAGGCATCATTAAAAGCTTTTTGAAAAAAAAAAGCTGCTTTTTGCTCCTATCTTTGTGTTAAAAGAGTTGTCTGTGCTGGGTCATCACTGTTGCCTGCTTCAAAATGGCAGACTGGACTGGTGGCACTGGCTCTAGGAGGAACCTATAGCTGTTGTGAATTGCAAAAGCAGTATGGGGTTTTGTTCCAAGGTGACTCTTTCCACACAGCAGGTGATAAACAGAGAGGGAATCCAGGGTGGTGCTTGCCCTATTGTCAGAGAGTGTTTAATCAGGTTCCATTTTAGGAAGGGGTTGATTAGGACTGAGACTCAAGAAAAACTACAAAACAACTTCACTTCAGGGTTCCTAGTATGACATTCCCACAGTGACTTTGTGAGAGATAGCCATGGAAGACAGTTACTACTGTATTTTCACTAGTATAATTAGTTGCAGACAGGGAACAGGCTAGACACAGACCTCTTAAGAGGTTTACACTCAGGCCAGAAAGGACATGGGCCTCTGTGATGAGAAGCCAGGCCTGGCTTGTGTTGCACTCAGAAATAATTGGGTCTGAAAGTGCTGGTATCAAGTACAGCAAGATGCTTGAAACCTTGCCCTGATGCCCACATCCAACACAGATCAGAGGTCTGATTGCCTTCCCCATCTATCAACATGAGCAAGGATATATCTCAGCTTGAATGATTAACGTAGTCCGGGGTAATGGAAGAGTGGGGTCTTTAAAAGGGGGGGCATCTCACAAACTCACAGTCAATAAAGTTAGGCAGAGAAAACTATGACTTGCTGACCTACGAAAACTGCAGATCCTGGAAAGAAACCACTCATTCAAAAGACAGAAATTTTTTTTTGTTTTATTTTGTTTTTAGACTCATTTTTTCTCTTTCTTATCCAATAGTATTTTGGGGTTTGGGAAATTTTCCTTTTTCATTTTTTTCTTGTCCTTTCTTTTCTATCTGTTTCTTTCATTTTAATTTTTCTGCTTTTTATTCTCCTTATTTTTCTCCCTTTTTATCTTCTTTTTCTTATTCTTTACTGATACTTTCCTATAATTCTATTAATACTCATCTACTCCTTAACAGGATCATTTATCTCACTTTTCTCTCTTCCTTCTTGTCATCCATTAATTTTTGAAAATTTTCTTCTGTTCTCTTGTTCCTAACCCCCTATATCTTTACTAGTATAACCATTAAGTTTTATTAATCTTTAGATAGTTAACTCTAAGTTATTATTGTTGACCTCTTTTCTTTTGTTAGTGGAGGTATAGCTGTTGGATTTAGCAGATATTTACTGTATGCCAATATTTGTTTCGTCGTAGTGTTTATACTATAATTATAGATCTCTTTTCTATGGTTAAGGTTGGTACATTATTGTTATGTCAACATCAAGTTTGTCTTGGACAATATTATTGTTGCTGCTTTGTTTTTTCCTTGCTATTAACAGATTTTTTATGTATGCCATATCCGGATTACTTCTATGTCATTAATAATACTGTGACCCATTCCTGGAAAACTGGGTGCTGAGTCAGTTACACTGCATCTTCTCCTCTCAATTTAACGAAAGTGATTGGATCTTGGGACAGAGGCAAAGGCCCATAGCTAGCCATGCCCAGAGTGCATCACTGAAAAGCAGACACTAAGAGATCTCCACACTAGCAACAAAATCTTTCCAATGTAACCACCCACAAACCTTAGCACAAAAACAAACAAACAAACAATGAAAATAAGACAACAAAATACCTCTAAAAACTCCCAACTCCCCCAAAACCAATTCATGGGGAATCAAAGGGAAGGAAAATAAAAGCCACACAGCCAAATTATTTGAAAAGATAACAGAGGAGCTTAAAAAACAAATCAATAAGGTGCTTAGTGAGTTCAAAGAAGATACAATTAAACATAATGGATGTAACAAACAAAACAATTAGGGAGCTTACAAAAGACACTAATAAAAAGCTAGATGAGCTAAACAAAAAAGATATAAAATATGAATGTCTAGGCTAACAACGAATTTGAGGCCATGAAAAGGTTCCAAACAGAAATCCAGATTTAATATTCTACTGAAAGTATGGGCCCCAAAAGTGACCAGTATGAGGAAGATAGGACTGCTGTCAGAGACCATGTATTCAGAGATACCTTAAAAACAACAGGACATAAAATTGATCCAACAGCTGCTAGATAACACAAAGACTAATCTAAGTTTAATTGGAGTAAGTGAAAAATCAGAAGACAACACAAATAGCATAAAAAATTTACAGAAATAGCAGAAAGCTTTTCAAATATAGGGAGAGAATTAAACATACAGATAAGTGAGGCATATGGAACCACAAATAGCCATGAACCAAAGAAAACCTCTTCATAAAATCATAGTCAAAACCTGGAAGTCCAACATAAGGACAGAATCTTAAAAACTGTTAGAGAAAAGCAACAAATAACTTATAAAGGTAAACCCATTAGAATCACAACACACTTCTCAACACAAACCTTACAGGCCAGGAGGGGTTGGAGTGAAGTATTTCAATCCCTAAAAGGAAAACACTTCCAACCCAGATTTATATATCCTACAAAATTATCTTTCAAAATAGATGGAGAAATGAGGCATTTCCATGACAAAGAGCACCTCAAGAAATTCATGACCACCAAACCAGCACTACAAAAAATTCTCAAGGATATCCTAGAGACAATGAAGCCAACAATGCTAAAAAGTCATAACAGAATGAATATACAGTAGACCCTTGACTTATGAACTCAATTCATTCATAAGGGTTAGCTGTAACTCAAGATGGTTGTAAGACTATTTTTCCTATAAGAAATAAAGGAAATACCTATAATGCATTCCAAACCTCTCAAAGCACCCCTTAACTAACCTTTTCATAATAAAAAGGGTTGTATGTGTAATTTACCAGAAACACCAATAATTTTCCTAGTGTATTCATCAAAAAGTTATAAAATGTGCCTAGTTTACCAGAAACAACAATTTCATACTGTATTCACCATTCAAGTTGACATCTTTGGCTTGCAAGAAGGGAGGATGAAATGGAAGGTGGTTATTGATTAGAAGAAGAGCTTCCCCTTCCATAAGAACATCAGGAATCTGGCTCTCTGGTGTCCTTTCTCTCCTTGAGAGAATCTGTAGCCCACTAGGACCTGCTTCTGGCTTACTAACTCTCAACCTTTTCAGAACTAAAAACTGGTCTAAAGTTGTCTGTTTCTGTCTTTTCTTTAACACTGTTCTGTACTATGGCATGACACTGTCATTAAGCAAGTGAATGCAATGATTGGCTTTTTCTCTGTCTGGGTGGGTATTCTATACAAATGTTTGCAGCTCTGTCCATTTTTTCAGGATTTCCTTTATTTCAGAAGAATAACTTTACTGCACTGATTATTGATAAACTCCCTCCTCTTCAGAAAGCTCCTCAGCTGCCATTCTCTGTTGCTCAATCAGAAGTTGCTGAAGTTCCTCTGTAGACAGTTCCTCTGAGTGTTTCTCCACCAGTTCCTCAACATCACCACTGTCTTTCTGCAAGCCTATGGACTCTGCTATAGTGACAATGTCATCAACCACAGGGTCAATTGAAGGCTCAGGCTCCTCTACACAGCCTTCAAAGTCTCTCTCCTGTATAATTTTAGGCTTAACTTTTTCCAGCTAGATCTCAGTGTCCTTAGAGAGACATTGGACCAGGATTTCTCAACCCTTCAGAGGAAAGACAGGCATTCAGGTCATAACTCAAGACTTTGGTCATAAGTTAAAACTAAAATTCTGGTCATGACCCAAGTTGTTCGTATGTGAGGCCAGTTGTAACTTAAGGGTCCACTGTACCAGGCAGGGTGAGCAATTAAGCAAAAGGAGGGAGGGGGGAAAAAGAAACTAGCAACAGGAAAACAATTCAATGACAGGAATAAATCAATACCTTCCAGTAATAACTCTGAATGTGAATAGTCTCAATTCTCCAATCAAAATATGCAGATTGGCAGAATGCATCAAGAAAAAAATGATATGCTGTATGCAAGACACACATTTACTACAAAAAGATATACACAGATTAAAAATCAAAACACAGAAAACAATAGTCCATGTAATGGGAACCCAGAGAAAAGCAGATGCTATCCTCATTTCACACAAAGTAGACCTCAAGCCAAAACTGATCAAAAGAGGCAAAGAAGATCACTACATATTGGTTAAGGGAACAATTCAACAGGAAGAGGTAACAATTATAAACATATATGCACCAAACACCAGAGCACCCAACTTTATAAAACAAACACTACTGGACATAAAAGAACAGATAAACATCCACACAATTTTAGTGGGGGACCTCAATACCCCACTGTCACAAATAGGTCAACTAAAAAAACAAAAAACAAGTAATATCAGAGTTGAACCAAACCTTCAAACAAATAGATTTAATAGATATACAGTCTGTTCCACCCAACAACAGAATACACACTCTTCTCAGCAGCACACGGGACTTTCTCCAAAATAGATCATATGCTAGCCCATAAAGCATATTAAGTAAATGCAAAAGAATTGAATTATCCCACATATATTATTAGATCATAGTACAATGAAAGTAGAAATAATGGTAAAAAAAAAACCCACAGAAATTATGCAAATACATGAAAATTATACAATACCTTCTTGAAAAAATTCAATGAGTCACAGAAGAAATCAAGGAATAAATTAGACAGCCCATAAACACAAACAACAATACCTGTACAACATACCAGAACCTATGGAACACAGTGAAAGCAAGCCTAGGAGGCAAGTTTATAGCTGTGAATGCCCACATCAGAAAAACAGAATGAACCCAAATAAATAATCTAATGTTGCACCTCAAGATCCTAAAAAAAGAGCAATCCAAATCCAAAGCTAATACAAGGAAGGAAATTATAAAGATTGAGCAGACATTAAAGAAATTGAGACTAAAAAATTATGAAGAATCAATAAATCAAAGAGCTGGTTCTTTGAAGGAGTAAACAAAATAGACAAACTCCTAGCCAATCTTACCAAAAAAGGAAAGAAAAGACCCAAATCAATTCAATTAGAAATGAAAAAGGTGAAATCACACCAGACAATGCTGAAATCCAGAAGATTATTAGTAACTACTTTGAGAAATTGTACTTTAATAAATTGGATAATTCAAGAAATAGATTCCTAGATATGTATGAATTACCAAAGCTGAACCAAGAAGATATAAAAAAACCCTGAACAACCCAATAACAGGCAATGAAATTGAAGAAATAATGATATTTTTTAAAACTATCAACTAAGAAATATCCAGGTCTTAATGGATTCACTGCCAAATTCTACAAGAACATTATGGAAGATATAGTACCAATATTCCTCAAACTCTTTAATGAAATGGAAAGGGAAGGAGTACTTCCAAAGTCACTCCTGGAAGCTAGCATTACCCCAATTTCAAAACCAAAGACCCAACCTAAAAAGACAATTATAGGCAGATGCCTTTAATGAACATAGATATAAAAAATCTTCAAAAAGATACTGGCAAAAAGAATGGAACAGTCATCAAAAAGATCCTACAACATAACCAAGTAGGATTCATCTCAGGGATGAAGGAATGGTTAAACATTAAAATCAATACATGTAATACATCACATAAACAGAAGCAAGCAGAAAAATCACACAATCGTCTCAATAGACATAGAAAAAGCCTTTGACAAAATCCAACATGCATTCATGATAAAAAACCCTGAAGAAAATAGGTATAGAGGGACTTTATTTCAATCTGATAAAAGCTATTTGTGACAAACCAACAGCTAACATCTTATTTAATGGGGACAAACTGAAGGTTTTCTTTCTAAAATCAGGAACAAAAGAAGGATTATCTGCTATTACCACTACTGTTCAATATAGTTCTCAAAAAATTAGCCAGAGTAATCAGGAAAGAGAAAAACAGGAAAAAGTCAAATGATCATTATTTGCAAATGACATAACCCTCTACATAGAAGACCCAAAAAATTCCACCAAAGACTACTACAATAAACAAATTCAGTAGTTAAGCAGGATTCAAAGTCAACATACAAAAATCAATAATGTTCCTGTACATCAATAACAAACTCACCAAGAAATAAATTAGGAAAACAATTCCATTCACAATAGCATCAAGAAAAGTTAAATCCTTAGGAATTAACCTAATCAAGGAAGCAAAAGATGTCCACAACAAGAACTACAGTACTCTAAAAAAGGAGATTGAGGAGGACATCAGAAAATAGAAAGATATTTCCTGTTCCTGGATAGGTAGAATGAATATTGTCAAAATGGCCAAACTTCCAAAACTGATACACAGATTTAATGCAATTGCAATAAAAATACAATGGTACCTTGGTTCACAAATTTAGTTCTTTCCACAATTGTGGTCGCAAATCAAATTGGACAAGAACTGAATCAAATTCAATGGTTAGGTTCAATGTTGACCTTATGGAGAAATTTGATTTGGTTCTCTTCCAATCTGATTTGCAACCAGAATCATGGAGAGAATTGAGTTTGTGAACCAAGGTACCACTGTATCAATAGCATTCCTCACAAACTAAAGAAAACAATCCTAAAATTCATATAGAGCCAGAAGAGGCCCAGCACAGTAAAAGCAATCCTGGGCAACAAAAGCAAAGCAAGAGGCATCACAATTCTGGACGTCAAGTTATACTACAAAGCTACAATGATAAAAACAGCATGATATTGGCAAAAACCAAACCAAACCAGACATGTGGATCAACAGAACAGAGGATGCAGAAATAGCTTCAAGGCACACTTACTATCTTATCTATTACAAAGCAACGAAAAACATACTCTAGAGGAAAGATAGCCTCTTTCACAAATTGTGCTGGGAAACCTGGCTATCCACATACAGAAGATTGAAGATTCATCTCTCTCACCATGCACTAAACTAAAATCAAAATGGATCAAAGGTCTAAATGTTGAAACAGAAACAAGCCACTGGAAGATAAAATAGGTAAAACTTAATGGAGACATAGGCATAGACAAAGACATAGGTGGAGGCAAAGACATTCTGAACAGAACTTTAATTGCACAATAGATAACACCAAGAAATTACAAATGGTATCATGTTAAATTAAAATATTTCTGCAGAGCAAAGGATACAAAGTAGAGATAACTTACAGCATGGGAAAATTTTTTGCCAGCTATTCCTTGGACAGAAGACTAATATCCAGAGTATATGAAGAACTAAAAAAAAATATTAGATCCCTCCCCAAAAAAGACCCAATCACAAAACAGGCAACTAAATGAAGAGACATTTCTCAGAAAAAGTTCAAGTGGCCAATAAATAGATGAAAAAATGTTCAATATCTCTGCCCATTAGAGAAATGCAAATCAAAACAACACAGATTTTATTTCACTCCAGAAAGAATGGCTAACATCAAGAAATCAAATAATAAATGCTGGTGAGGCTGTGGGGAAAAAGGGAAAGTTCTACATTGTTTGTGGGAATGTAAACTAGTACAACCACTATGGAAATCAGTATAGAGATTCCTCAGTAAACTAAAACTAGAAATTCCATTTGACCCAGCTATTCCCCTTCTAGGTATCTTCCCAAAAGAGTTAAAGATATCATATTACAGTGGTATGTGCATACCCACACTTATAGCAGCATAATTTTTAGCAGCATAATTTATAGTAACTAACTCTTGGAAGTGGCCTAAATGCCCATCAACAGATGAATGGATAAAGAAAATGTGGCCTTTATGCACAATGGAGTACTACTCTGGCAAAAAGGAGGATAAACCTGAATCACTTATAGGAAAATGGATGTACCTTGAGACCAACCATAATGTTAAGTGAAATAAATCAGACACACAAGCTTAAATATTGCCTGGTTTCTCTTATATGAGAAACCCAAAATATAAATAAAGAGCAAAATAAAAGATAGATAATAGGAAATAGGGAGATAGATTTTTGCAAACAGGAAAGGGACCAAGAGTCCATGGAGGGTAGGGAAGGCAGAGGAGGGGAAGGGGATTAAAAGAGAATATTTGTTATGTACATGTACCAACTTGCTGTGAGGAATGTCATTATGTACTACAAACATATACTAATAAAATTTTTAAAAAAATGTTTAAAGATTAACTCTACACCTAGTAAACCTGAGGATTGTAACACCTTCTGACACAGTGATTCTTCATCCTGGCATGAAAGAAAGTTTCCCTGAGGAAAACTTTTGTAAAGACTCAAGAGATGTTCACTGCAGAACTGTTTTTAATAGTGAAAAGGTATAAAACATATAATTGTTCCAAATATAGAAAATGATAAGTAATTTTGTTCACATGATTGGGTGTTTAGTTAAAAAGAAATTAGATCTATGCATAAAAAAACCCTAAACAAGATCAAAAGGGACAGTGGATATGATAAAAATATGAAATGAATAATATACACTATTCATAAACTTATGTGCACTAAATTACATAGATGCCAAAAGCAAAAAGCCAAAACTATAGAAATACAAACAATTAAAAATCAGTTTTTACGGGATCCTTCATTTCACCTCTTTCAGAACTGGATATACCTAATAAGTAAAACTCAGTAAAGGCATAACTAAAGTGATTGATGTAACAGTCTGTTATAACAAATACTCTTACTGTATGCAAAAAATCAAACTTACTCTAATTCACTTTCTCCTACTATACTCTCACAGTACACCAAGCAAGCAAACAATTCTGCAGGAGACACCTTTAATTCAATGCAATTCTCAGGCTATCTATGTGGAGATTGGGTCAGATCCCAAAGGTTAAGGGCCCAGTCCCAGGAGACTGCATCACGCAGAGGGAGCAAGACACTTCTTCAGGTGCCCTGGTTGTTTTACTTGTGCTCCTGACTCACCAGCTGTATTGCAGGGTTCTTATAATCCCTCCTTGGGTTTAATTTTCTAGAGTGCCTCACAGAACTCAGGGAAACACATTTACACATTTATTATAAAAGATATTACAAAAGATACTGATGAAGGGATGAGAGCAAGTTTTGCAGCATGGAAGCCTCCACATATGTGGCTATCTAGAAGCTCTCTGTCTTTTTGAGTTTTTATGGAGACTATTACATATGCTTGATTAAAATCTTGACTGCTGATTAACTTTCTACCCTTCCTTTCTCTCTGAGATTGATGGATAGGGCTTGTGATCACTAATTGTGATACATCAACTTGACTTGAATAAGAACTACCTAGCAAATTAGTAAGTTCTGGGTGTGTCTCTTGGTGATTGAAATGTAGTCCAGCAAATTGAGGGGGGAAAGCCCATCCCAGATACAGGTGGCACCAACCAGGAGGCTTACAGCTTGAACAGAATAAAAAAATGGAAAAAAGGAAGTGTTCCCCTTTCTTCAGAGGAGCTCCAATCTTCACCATTGCCTTTGGATATTGGTCTCCAGTTCCTTCAGACTTCCAGCACAAACTATTCAGCCTTCCAAAGCAAAATAGCATGGATGACTCTGCAGTGGGCTTCCAGGCCTTTGATCTTCAACTGATATTAGACCCACCAGCACTCCAAAGTGCAGACAGCCACTGTGGGTTCTTCTGTCTAATTCGGTAGATGGCCACTGGAACTCTGCCACTTCTAATCCTGTAAGCCTACCTAATAAATCTCCTGTACAACCATACATATATTTTATATTGGATATGTTCCTCTAGAGAATCCTAACTAATGCAGGGCTTAAAATCTCAACCCGGTAATCCTGCCTCAGTGTTTCCAGAGACCAGCCTCATTCTGAAACTATCTGGGGGGGCTAGCCATTATCAGCCAATTTCTAGGCATAAGAGAGGACACATCACTTTGAAGATCACAAGGATTTTAGGAGTTGTATGCCAGAAGGTGAAGACCAAATATGTACTTCACAACATCACACATTCTTCAAAGGAGAAATACACATTTTGCTTGTATGTTCATGAAACATTTACCGTCACAGACCAGGTTCATGGCTAAAAGGATTTTATTAAAATTTTAAAGATAAAAGTGAAAATTTTAAATACGGACTATTTTAAATGTGGAAAATAAGAAATTCCTGGAAAGTCTTTAAATCAGAGAACATTAACAGGGAAATTACTTCATTGAAACTAATGAAGGGCTGGGGATTTAGCTCAGTGGTTTCGCCCCCTGCTGCGCAAGTTCAAGGACCCGAGTTCGATCCCTGGTACCAAAAAAGAAACTAATGAAAAAAATACCTTACACTAAAATTGACACCATACAGCAAGAGTGATATAGGGGAAAATATAACTCCCAACCTGTTAGATTTCAGATACACTGAGTTCATGTGCCCCAAAATTAAGAAATGAATTATAAGGAACAACAGAGGTTAAGAGTAGGAAAAAATGTATTGAGAGATAGCTCCTGAGAGACAGGAGGGGACCTGCAAGTGGGTTGCCACAGAGGCCACTTCTCTAAGAATGTTTTATAGAGCAAAATCAGGGGTGGGTACAAAATTATAAGGTAAGTACAATGTGGGTCAAACTATAATCAACCAATAAGGTTACAAGTATGGCTGCTTAGCTAATATTGATCCAGTAGGTAAGTGGGTCACATAACAAGGGCACATGGAAGGAACAAAGGTATTTTTAGGAAAGAATGGGTCCGGATGCTCTGGTCACTCACCTGGGTGACTGATGTCTGGACTTTACTGGCCCAGGTGATATCAATTATAGTATAAGTCAAGTTATTGCTTATCCCCTGGGGAGGCACGTAGGCCTGGTCATTCCATCTTTATCTTGAGGTTTGGCCTTTGACAGATGGGCCTCCAGCCACAGCTGTGATGTGTTCTCATCTTCTGCACTGGTCCCCTCAAAGGCCTAGCTCTGTCTGACTGCCCAGAATATTTGTACCTAACTTAGCTGCCTATAATAAGAGCAGAGGTTAAATGAAAATTTATAGCCTTTAGCATCTTCATTATTTTATTTTATTTCTTTATTTTTGTAGCAGTGATTGAACTCAGGACCTTGCACTTGCCAGGCAGGCACTGTGCCGCTGAGCTACATCCCTATCCATCTTCATTATTTTAAACAATGTCTAAAAATTAGCTGTCTTAACCTTAAGAAATTAGAAAAAGAACAGCAAAACAATAAGGCAATAAAAATCAGAGGAGAAACTTGGCACAGATAAAAGCCGAGTACCCTCTTCCCAGATAACTCAAAGGCTAAATAAAAGAACAATGAAGCAAATGCTTTGTAAGCCAAATGAAAGAAAAAGCAAGCAGAAGTTCACAAGAAGAAGAATGATACATGCAACATAATTGTAAACTTAGAAATTAAAAGAATCATAAGAAAGGGTAAGGAATAAATTTGAACAGTTTAGAAGAAATGGATGATTTCTTTGCAAAACTAAAGGCACAAATGTAGGCTGATAAAGAGACCAGAATCACCAAGACAGTTTGAAAAGGGGAATAGCAATCTACCATTAAAAAGGCACCAGGATGCGTGGGCCCACAGCTGAGTTTTATCTAACCTGGCACCTGCTTCTTTCAAACTGAACGTCTGCTCACAGAACCATGAAGATTTGAATTCAACAGAACTGGGTTGGGGGGCCTTAGACTGCATTTCTTACAAGCGCCCAAGTGAGAGAGGGATACTGTTGGTTCAGAGGCCACACGCTGAGTAGTAGGGGGAAAAGATAGCATGCTCCCCAGTTCCTTTCACAAAGGCATTTTTGAGGTCAAAATTAGACAAAGTTAAGTACAACAATACTAACAGATCTTCAACCTCAATTTCATTTATAAATGCATATGCAAACTCTAAGTAAAATATTAGCAAATAGACTCTGGCATTGAAAAAAATAAAAATCAGAAAGTTCTTTAGTGTGAAAAAAAATCTAGCAATACAGTTTTTACATGTGTAACCGGTATGGCAAAATGAAACATTAAAAGTTAAATTTTTTTTTTCCTTTAGAGACAGTGGTTTCTCCAAACTTCCTCAGGCCTAGAGGCATGAACAGCACTCCGTCCTCAGCAGAGATGAATGGACAGAATATGCAAGTGCTGGCATCACCAGGGTCAGCTTCTCCAAATGTCTTCCTGCTCAAGCATAACCACTCTCCCTCCACCTACACACACAGAGTATGCAGATGCTGGCCCCACGAGGTCAGGGTCTTGGGTCCAGGGGAGATGAAGCAGGCCTGACAATTGTTCCTTGTCTCATTGTATTACCTCTCCCCACTGTTCCTTACTATAAAAGACCCTTGCACACCTGGACACAGGAAAATGGTGATTTGAGGCAAATAAAGCCCTCAATCTCCTTAGAGCTGGCTTTGAATAAAGCCTTTTTTCCTTTTCATCAAAATAAATGGCCTCCTTTGGTTTGGACAGCAGTGTGCAAATGGACCTGAGGGTACAGACCTCAGTGGTGGGTAACACATGAACAAACTAAAACAAAAAATCCATTAGTTATAATCATATAATCATATTAATAGATGTAGAAGGTAACTGTTACTAATAAAAACTAAGTAAAATAGGATTAGATGAAAACTATGTAAACATTATTTTAAAAATCAAATATTAATTGAAATGTCAAAACACTTAAAATATTTAAAATCAATAGAGATTCTTGATGTACACTAATATTATTAACATTGTTTTAAGGCAGTGGCTCTCACCACTGGACACCCAGTATAAGTGTCTGGGAAGCTTTAAAAATATATATCAATTAAATCTCTGACCTAGGGATCTACCACTGGAATTTTTTTCAAAAAACAGCTTCCTGCTTGATGCTAATATGCAGCCTGGGGTGAGAACCAGCATCTTTAAAGCCTTTAGCAAATGCAACATAAAAAGAAAATAAAACAGCAAGCATCATGATTGAAAGAGAAGTAGGGTTGCCAGATAAAATACAGAAATCCAAAAACAAGATATTCTATTAAAAACTTCTATAATTAATCATATTTAGTAAGAAGGCTGAATATCAAATACAATAGTAAACAGCTTTTTTTCTTTAACAATAAGTATTCAAAATGTAAATGAATAAGTTTTACATTTATAATAGTGAAGGGAAAGTATAAAACATTTAAGAATAAATTTAATGTGGGGTGTGGTGGGGCATGCCCGTAATCCTAGTACTCCAGAGGCTGAGGCAGGAGGGTCAATGTGAGTTTGAGGCCAGTCTGGGCTACATAGCCAGGCCAGCCTGAATTACACAGAGACCCCATCTCAAAAAACAACAAACAAACAAACAAACAATAAATTTAATAAGGAAGACATAAGGCTCATAAAAAGAAAACTATAATAAATCAATTTGCTCCACCCCCAGGGAGTAGATTGACTGACTTTCATCACAGAAAAGCTTTTCAGAACACATTAGTGAGAGGCATAGGCAGATTTATTAAGCACAATCAAAGAAGTACACACTTAGAAGGGAGTATGGGTGCTTGAAGATAAGTTGCATTATGGTTTGGGGGCTATTTGTGTGGTGTTAGGGATCCCCTCAAGAAAAAAGCCTTAACAGGACTTTTCTTGGAACTTCATAAAATTATGTTAAACTTTCTATAGAGAAATAAATGCCTGGGAATAGCTAGGAAAACTATAAAAAGGGAAATGGAACTTGCCTTCCTAGAGATTGGGGAATTCTATAAAGCCACTAAAATCAATATGTATAGGTATAAAAATAGACAAAAATTAATGAATGCATCTACAAAATCTAGAATTAAATACTGGTATATTTAAGAAATTAGTGTATGACAACTGTAGTTGTTCAGTCCTGGAGGGAAAGCATAGCCTATTTAATAAATGAGATTGGCATGACAGTGTATCCATATGGAATAATATAAAAATAAACCACACATTATACTATATAAAAATAAATTCCTGGATGTAAAGGCTTAAATGCAAAAAATAAAACCTTGCAAGAAAATCCAAGAGAGTAAATGTATCGTCTAGGGAGGTTGGCAAAATCATTTGCAAGACCAGAAGTTATAAAAGAAAATGTGGATATATTACCATTTGAAATATAAAACTTTTATATGGCAAAGGTAACATGAACAAACAGACAAACAATAGATGTGGAAACAATTTATAATTCAAATGTTAAGGTTCAACTTTTATAGTGTATAAAAATTTTATAAAATAACAAGAAAAATACGTATAGCCTAAAAGAAATAAACAAAAATATGGGTATGTAATCCACAGAAGGAAAAAGCCAAACACGTGAAAAGATAGTCAAAGAATATAAGATATCATTAGAGATATCATTTTATACCCATCAGATTCATAAAACATATAACAAACTATAGCATCTAAATATCTAATGCAAGTAAAGAAGGGAAAAAAGGGATTTTCATATATTGCTGATGATAATGCCATTGCCACAGGTTTGGGGACAATGATAATCAAATAAAAGCTCTTAATTTTAAAAAGTGATTATACTACTCAGTAATTTGACCTCTGGCAATCTATCCCATCAGTAGGTATAGATTAGTACCTCCATGTAGTTACAGATATACATTATTCAATTGCAGTTTTGCATTAGTGGTCAAGAACAATTCACTAGGTGTCCCTTCTTGAGCAGGGCACTCTGAGGCTCTCTTTTTAAAGCTAACTCAAACGAGTTTGCTTTTATCCTTTACATCTTGGAGCCAGTGAAAGGTGAGGTCTTGCTTATTCCTAAGATACCCTCAAGCCATCTTTACTATTGTTCTGATATAAAGTACTTGACTTTTTTTTTTTTTTTTTTTTGCTAATCGTATCATCATTAGGAGCAAAAAGCCCAACTTTGCAGGTGCTTCCTTTCTGATGAAACTGAAAACTTTTCAAATGGGCTTTTTGTTTCTATTTCTCACTGTAAATCTCACCAAAAGTAGCAGGCAATAGCCATGCTACAACCTAAATGTTGGGATGCCTTGAAATTTCCATCAGACTAATTAGTTCACCTCCCTTAGTCTCCTGCAGTCACAAGACATTGGCAAAATGTAGACAAAATTTCTCCCAGAGCATAACACACATGGTCTCAAGTCCAACTCCCAATAAGAGTCTTTGTTCCCAACTGAAACTTCCTGAGCCTGGCCTTTATCATCAGTGTCTCTATCAGCATTCTGGTCTTTGGATTTTTGACCAGTATTGCACATCAACCACTGCTCAAAACACTGTAGGGCTTCTCTAGCCTGCTTCTCCAAACTTTTGCAAACTCCACCTGCAAGCCTGTTCCAAAAGCTTCTGAACCACATGGTCAGGTAGTATCTCAGCACCTTCTCTGGTGCCAAAATCTGTTACTTTCCTCGTAGCTGGATCAAAATACCTGACAACTGTAACTTAAAGGAGGAAAAGTTTATTTTGGCTCACTTTCAGAAGCTCCAGTCCATGGTCAGCAGGCTCAAACACAGGGGAAGGGACCTGCTGCAGAGGAAGGCTGCTCACATCATGGCAGCTATGCAGCAAAGAGAGAAGGCAGGACCTGGGGAGGGAGATATGCCCTTCCAGGTCACCAGTGACCCACCTCTAACCAGGCCCCACCTCCTAACAGCAAGTCAGCTAATCCACTGAGTATAGTGCCCTATGATCCAATCATCTTCCAAACACATGAGGCTTTGGGGGGATAACCCAGATCTAAACCATAACAATACCATTAGTTGAGAACAGCAGAATGCAGAAAATTATATACATATTGTAATCCCATTTTATATAGCACGCAGTACTGAAGCCACCTTGATTATGTATTGTGTATGTAAATATATGTATATGAGGACATATATGGGTCTTTTTAGATTAATATGCAGACAGATAATGTAGAAGCACATACAGCAGGTTAATGTGAGACAAAAGGGATACATGAGGGCCATGCTGATGTCAGGGGAGGGAAGGTAAAAGGAAAAATGTGCCTTTGTTTTTAAAAAAAATATAATGATCTAGTTTATTTAAAAATAATTACAGAAATCAGAAACAAGTCCTACCAAGTTTTCAAAATGAAGGCTCAGTAAATGACATGTTATATAACTCAAGCACATTGCATACAATTAACATTCACTCATTGCCTGGTTAAAAATATAAAGCCTGGAGCTTATTAACAAATAGTAAAGGAGCCAAAAACTGTCACCTGCTAGCAATATGGTGGACTCAGACAGCCTGAAAATCCTTTTACTACAATCATTTAGAAATACTGGTAAATGTAACATAATTATTTTAAATGTTTAACTAGGCTCACAAATAATAAAAGCAAATACCCAGGTGCCAGAAATAAAGAGGAAAATGAAAAAGCAGAGGGGAATGTACTTGGGCTAATGGGGGTGTTTGTCTCCAGAACCCAGGGGTTTGGGATTTAATGCCCACACAGGGACAGGAAATGAGGGAGGTAGGGAATTAAACTGAGAACTTATAAAGCCAAGACCCTCAAAGAACTATTTTATTTATGAAAGGATTTAAAAACAAGAAAGACCACAGGACATAAGCCTTTGGTTGGGAAAATAATAAAAACTCTCAGAGAACTCAAAACCACAGGACCACAGTTCACATTGCTTTTACTCTACCCACGTAGTTTAGAAACTCCAGACTAAAAAGTAATATAAGACTAATTTCTCAAGCAGCGATACTCCTGGGCTACAAGACAGAAGGAAACAAATCTGCGGAAGAGAAGATCTCACATCCCAAATATGGTCACACACAAAAAATACAAGTACTGCTGAGTTCACAATAAAAAATTATAAAGCACAAGAGAGAATAATCAAAACTGATCAAGTATCTGCACACATCAGCATACAATTATACCCTCCACAAACTCCAAATACACAGATAACCAGAAAGAGATTACAAATGCATATAAAACTGAAGACTAGAAAAGTAATCAAATCCTAAAAATAGAACTTAACTGAAAAAAGAGCAAGCAGAATTTAAAAAATAGAACAAAACCTCATAATATATCCCAGCATAAATCATTTTTAGTAAGATTATAGGAGTTACAATAAATTCCTCATTAAAAGACAGAATACAAAAATATTTGGGAAAAATGTGCCAAGTTCATAGATGGGAAGATTCAATATAGCAAAATGACAGCTTTCTCCAGGTTAACTTATAACCAATACAACTCCCATCAATATCCATAGAGGATTTCACAGACTTGACAGGATGATCCTAAAATGTGTACAGAGAGCTAAAGTGCCAACGAAATTCTGAAGAATAAAGATGCCCCATTGAGGGAGGGGCTCATGCTACCACATAACGAGACCATTATAAACCTGTAGTATTCAATACCTGAGGTATTTGTGAGAGGATAAAGATATTAATAGATGATTTTTAAAAAAACAGACTAAAAGACACACCCATGTGTGGGGGGGAGCTTACTGGAAGACAGAGGTACCATTACAAATGAGTAGGAAAGAATGAACTGTTCAATAAATGGTGCTCCTCTATCATACCCTAAAATCGTTTCCAGTGAGTGAAAGAGTTAAATACTCTTGAAAAGCAAAAAAAAAAAATTTTTTTTGAAGAATATAAACAGTCAATTATTCACAGTAGTTATGTTCTATAAACTCTCCAAGAACACTGAACTGAATTGCCAGTGCTGAAACATTGCTCCTCAGGGAATTACAGCCCTTGGTCACATTTTTGTCAAGTGATCAATACATACCTTGTTTTATGTGTTTCTGCTTACGGACATCTCATTTATTGCATATTGGTGATTCATTAACCCTGAACTTAGGGCCAGCAGCACTATCACACATGCCTAACTTAATCTTATTTAACACATCTTTTTCTGTAAGGCACCTCGCAGCCTTCTTGTAATTAGGAACACTAGGCAGTGCTTCCACACTATGCTTGGGAACCATTTTAAACAGCAAAACCACTAACAGAAACGTGAAAAATACGACATTAACTGCATCTTCAGAAGGACACTTGTGTACAGTGTGAGAGTTGAAACAAGACCAGAGTGTCTCCATGTTTGCCCTCAGCTGGGAATATGTGTGACAATTTTTCACTACCTTTGCACGTGGCTACTGCATATCTTGACTCTGGATTAGAAGTTTAGTGAGTAAGCGAATTTGCAAATATGGGACCTGTGAATAATGAGGATCGACTGTACATGATATCTCCAGAGCTGGAGAGGATTTTCCTGAAGATACAAAACGCAGGAAGAGTCTGACAAACTGAACAAATAAAAGCTTAAAATTTCTCTCTGAAAATAAACGCCAGAAGGAAAGTGAAAAATCGAGTCACAGGCTAGAAGATCTCTGCTTCACAAATAAAGAATCCTGGACTAGTATCAAGAATAATTTTAGGTCTTTTCGAGGAGGCGGCAAGATGAGCAGAAGTAATCCCGGATCTTGGGCAAGTTCACCTACCTGTGGTGTGGAGTGGACCAGCTGCTGGACGTGTCCTAGGGCAGCTGAAGTAGCGGTTCACAAGGCAGTAGCCTAACCATGGCCTACAGGCCTGGCCTGCGCAACACTCGCTGCTGAAGCGCCTGCGCAAGACCAAGAAGGCGTGGCTGTGGAGAAGCCAGAGAGGGCGGAGACACACACCTGTGAGACAGGTTCTTCCTGCCCAAGAAGGTGAGCAGCGAGGTCAGTGTTGAAGGAGAAGGGAAAAGGGAAGGGGAGGAGGGGAGGAGGAAGAGGAAGAAGAAGAAGAAAAAGAAAGTTTTAAAGTTCCTAGAAATCACTAAGAAAAATATAACTAGCCATTAGAAAAATTAGCAAAGGATAAAAACAAGCACTTTAAAGATGGCAAAAACAGACTGGCCAATAAACTAATTAAAAATGATCACTCTCATTTGCAGTCCAGAAATATTAAAAGTGATAGACACATGCATATACACTTTGAAAAATTTCAGTGCGGTTTAGCATAACTCATGTGTCAGAAGTTTTACAGCATTAAACAACAATCCTTAGTAAAAGTAAAATGCATTTTTAGGTAAAATTTCCAACAAGGACATATAGTTAATTCTGGAAATCAGAAGCCCTAAAGAGAAAATGAGAGTTCCAAAAGGAACCCCGAGAATAAATAACCAAATGATATTCAGGAAGCATCAGAAAAGACTCATCAGGTACTTCCAGAAAGTTTAGACATTTCTCTAAACCACTATTTTCTTAAATTTTAATTTTTATTAGTATATATTTGCAGTACATAATGGTTGCATTTATCATGGGGAGTTGGTACATGTACATAATACATCTTAATTCTTTTTACATCCCCTTCCTCTCCCCTCCTTCCATTTCTTGGCCCCATTCCACTTGCAAAAGGTCTGTTTCTCTATTTCCTATTATCATCTTTTATTTTGGATTACCAGTGAGTTTTCATGTGAGACAAAGGGGCAGGAGTTCTGTATGAATAGGTTGAAGACTCCATGTTTTTCACAGCAGCTGCTTTAACAAAGCATAGAATTTGATCTTTAAAGTGGCAGCAGATGTGAAGAGTCCCTGCCTTTCCCTTTGTTTCTAGCACATAATCGCAATGATATTCCATAATTCTATTTTTCATGCTTTGGATGAAGGCCTGGGCAACCATTAAGCCACTGAAAGCCACGTCCTAATTCTCATTAATTCTGTTCTAGGCTGGCTGTGACCATAATTATATAGGAAAACTATATGTCAATCTTTTTACAACACTCCCATCAATGCCTGCTGCTACTCACCAGAATTTATTTAATTAAATATTTAATAAATATTAGGCTACTATGCACTGGGCACTATCCAAAACGGTCATATAATTGGTATATCAAATCAAGAATATTTGACTGTTAATTCAGATTATCTAACATGAGTGATTGGCAATAAATAAGACTAGAACATTACCTGAGGAACATTTCTTATTCTAGATTTCTTTGTCTCAATGTGTTTTCATTTTGCAAGTGAGGTATTTCCCTTCCAAAACAGTCACAAGGGATAAAGTTGAACAGGTAGAAAAGTGCCTTCTCTGGCCACACTAGAGTTTTATCCAGATTACAATGGAAATCCAGTGAAGAAGCTGAAGAAAGGAAAGAAAATCTTAAAATTAAAAAGTATAGACTAGGGCCAGGGATTTAGGTCAGTGGTCCCACTGCCTGCCTCGCAAGTGTAAGGTCCCAAGTTTGATCCCCACTACAGACAAAAAAAAAATATATATATATATATACTAAAGCCAAGTTTTAAAATTGGAAGCTGGGTGTGGTAGTGGACACCTGTAATCCCAGCTTCTCAGGAGTCTGAGGCAAGAGGATCCCAAATTTGAGTCTGGGAAACATAGCAACTTAGAGTGACCCTGTCTCAAAATAAAAAATAGAAAGGGGGCGGGGGTGGAGCTCAGTCATGGAGTGCTTGGCTAACATGCACAAGATCCTGGGTTCGATCTCTAGCACTGTGAAAAAATTTTAAAAAGAGAAAAAAGAAATTGAAGCTGAAGAGAGGGTAGGACAAGGGAAATGAAAACATATACACAGAGATGCATATGAATGTTTTTACTAGGATTATTCATAATTGTCAAAAAATGAATATTGTTCAAAGAAAATGCATGAACCAATGAATGAACATGTACTATATCCATACAATGAGGTGCTAGTCAGCAATAAAAAGGAATAAACTGTGAATACACACTCCAAACAATAAACCTCAAAAACATGTGTTCAAGTGAAAGACGCCAGACATAAGATGCCACATATTGCACCGTTCCATTTAAATGAAATACCCAGAACAGGCAAATCTATAGGCAGAAGGTGGTTCATGGTTGCCCGAGGAGTGCTTTGGGTGGGTAGAGGTAAACAGGTATGGGGAATTAACTATGAATGTGCATGAGAGATCAGACTGTTCTGATGAAAGTGTCCTAAAACTGATTGGTGGCAATGGTTGCATAACTTGGTACATTTACTAAAACATTGAATTGTATCCTTGAAAAGGGTGAATTACATGATTTGCCTCAATAAAGTTGTTTTTTAAATATTTTATTAAATAAAGTTATTTTAGCAGAGAAAGTAGGCAACAAACGTATGGCATAAGAGTGTTTAAAGGGACAGTTGAGATGAATAACATGCATGGCTTCTGGTCCGCAGGCCTCCTCTGTTTTTAATCCTCAGGTCTTCAGGGGCTTCCTGCTTGGGAACAGGGCATCCACTTCAGGCAAATGAACTGACTCTGAGCCAAGCTGACACTGCCTCGAACACTGCTTTGAACTGTGTATCCCTCTTCTCATAACTAGATGTTGTCCTTGAGAGCTTCTTTCTCCAGTGTTAACCTAAAAGGATCTCACATTACTTTTTGACAGATCCCTTCAGTGACCTGAACCCAGAGCCTTCTACTACAATCCCTCCACCACCACTGCTGACCACCTGGCAGTCTGGCTGGACACTCTGACAGCCCTGGACTACATTCCCAGCCTTTTTGTATTTTTTACTTTGACACAGGGCCTCACTAAGTCACTAAATTGCCCAATCTGGACTCAAACTTGGAATCCTTCTGCCTCACCACCACCACCCCACCCCCGTGCTGGGATTACAGGTGTGTGCCACCATGCCTGGCTCATTAACACGCCCTTAATGATGAACTGCCTCCCTTTGCCTGCAGGTGAGAGAGATGATGGGATACAATAACATTATGTTCTGGTGCTCAACCTTGCACGAGTTACTTTTAACCTCTCTGGTCTTCAGTTTCTTCATGAATAGAACAAAGGATAACGTCTTCTCCTTTATGGGACTGCGTGAGGACAAAATGAGATAATTCACGTAAACTGCTCAGTGCAGAGCCCAATGCACTGTAAGTACACAAAGTGGGCATGTCTGCTTCTATGTCTGAGTTTCTGTCTCAGCTGAGAGACCTGAATCTCTCTAGTTCCTGACATGTGGCCACCAAACAGATTTATGGCTGCTGACTCTAGAATAATTGATAACAGCGACAGCGATGTCAGGTTGCTACTATGTGTCCTTGATAGGCTATGAGAATAGCATTTTACCCCTGTACTGTTTCTCCTTAAAACCCACAACCCCAGTCTAATTGTGAGAAAAAGATCAAATTCCAATTGTCTGATAACCAAGATGGCCAGGATCAGGCTTTTCACCTAGCCTTCCGCTTGCAAGTGAGTCAGCATGCTAAGTAGCCCGCACATGCGCGGTGAACATGTAGCCCGAGCAGTCCGTTATATAACTTTTTGGCAACTTGCCGGCCTTGTGTGCTATTGTATATAGTAAAGGAGTGGGATTTTTAAATTTTTTTTGAGTATTGCTTCCCCGTGCCGCTGAGATAGTAAAGGTATGTCAGACATCCCTCTGGCCCCACGTCTTTTCTTCAGGCTGCCTGAATCTCGAGTAAAACTTCCTGGCCTGGAGGCTGGGGATGTAGCTCAGTGGTTCTGGCACCTGCCTAGCAAGGGCTAGGTCCCGAGTTCGATCCCCGGTACCAAAAAACAAAACAAAAACAAAAAACTTCCTGGCCTGGATCCGTGGCAGAACATCTTCAAAACTGTGAAGGTCATCAAAAACGAAGAAAGTGTGATTACCAGTCACAATCAAGAAGAGCCTAAGAAGACAAGATGGCCAAAAGTGATATGGTATCCTGGATGGGATCCTGAACAGAAGAAGAACATTAAGTACAAACTGAGAAAGTTTGAATAAAATATGGACTTTAGTTACTAATAATGCATCAATATCCATTCATTGTGATAAGTGTACCATACCGATGTAAAATGTTCATAATAGGGGAAACTGGGTATGAGAATTCGGTGCTATCTTCACAACTTTTCCAAGTCTATCCTAAAGTAAAAGTTTTATTTAAAAAGAAAAAAACACAGAAATTTGTTCCCCATACATATATAATCTATTTTTGGTCTTTGTTCAATTGATCTATGTATCTATTCATACAGAGCCACATTGTTTTAACTACTGGAGTTTTATAATATATCTTGGAATCAGGTAGTGTTAGCTCTTGGTTGGTTACATTTTTTAACATTGTTTTGGCTAGTTTAGGTCCTTTGCATTTCCTTATAAACTTAGAATTAGCCTGTGAAATTCTTTTTTTTTTTTTTAAAGCTGGCTGGAATTTTGATTGTGTTGAATCTATAGGTCAACAAATTGGAGATAATTAGAGATAACTGACATCCTGACATTATTGATTCTCCTATCCCAAGGACACATGGGATCTCCAGATCTAGTAAGATCTTTTACAATTCCCCTCAGCAATATTTTCTAGCTCCTTGTGTATAGGATTTATAAATCTTTTGTCACAATTATCACAAAGTATTTCATTTTTGAAGCTATTTTAAATAGTATTGGTTTTTAAATTTCAATTTTTGTTTGTTGGTAGCATATCAAGGTAAAATTAGTTTTTACATATTGACTTTATATCCTGCAAACTTACTAAGCCACTTATTAGTTCTAATAGCTCTTTTGCAGTTTCCATAAGATTTCTTACACAGATGAACATATCTGCAAATGAAGACAGTTTTTCTTCTTCCTTTTCTTTCTCTTGCTTGATTATGTTGGCCAGAGCTGTAGGTTTTTCAAAGATGCCCTATATTTGGTTAAAGAATTCCCTCTCTATTTCTAGTTTATTAGAAATAGATGTTGGATTTTTGTTCAACATTTGTGTATACTAAAACAATCATATGATTTTTCTTTTTTGTTTATCAATCAAGTGAATTACATGGGATGGATTTCAAATATTAAATCAAAATGTAATTCTTTGTACAAATATCACTTGGTCATAATGTGATTTTGCTTTGTTTTGTTTGTGGTACTGGGGTTTAGCCTTTGTACTGTCAGGTCTAACTTGAATGAGTTCTTCACAAACAAATAGGACAAAGCAAACAGGCTGCTTTTAGCAAACAACAGCAGCTTCTCAGTAAATAGGCCAAATGGACTCAAAATATAATATATAACTCCCCTTGTGCCGAGAAGTCCAGTAATTGTCAACACACCTGAGCAGACCGTCCTTGGACATCCAAGTCATAAATATGTCACCCCAGATTTCTTAGCCCCTTCAAAACCTATATAAGCCTAGTTCTTTTCCCAGTTAGTTGCTAATATCTCTCTCTCCTGGTGTTAGCCCATCCACTCATGGATGAAATCTCTCCCAGCTAGCTGCCACTATCTCTCTCCCAATGTCAGTTCATCCACACATGGATGTGATAAACTCAGCTTTTCCCAGCTAGCTGCTAAAATGTTCTGATTTTAGTCTCTGTTTACTGGAATAAACTTTCCTTTCAAAAGCCCATTCTTGACAAGTGGATTCTTCATAACATGTACTGGGCTAGATCTTCAGCCTTTTGTTTTATTTATTTTGAGACAAGGTCTCAAGTTACTAAGTTACCTAGGATGGGCTTGAATTTAAGATCCTTCTGCCTCAGCTTTCCAGAGTGCTAGGCTTATAGGCATATACCACCACACCTGGCTCATGATGTATTTTTTAGAATATATTTTTGGGTAGGATGTGTGATAAATTCATGACGTGTCAGCGTACTTCAAGTTTCTTGTGCTTGAGGTTCATTGAGATTTTTCAGCCCATGGGAATATAGTTTTTATTAAATTTGGGAAATGTCCATTATTTCTTCAAACATTTTTCTTGCCTCCTTCTCTCTTGTGAACCTCCAATTACACATATATTAGACCTCTTAAGGTTGTTCCATAGCTCACTGATACTATGCTCATTAAAAATAATTCCTATAAAATAAAATAATCCCTGTGTTTAATTCTGCATAGTTTCTATATCATCCAGTTCTCTGATCTTTTCTTCTACACTTCCTAATCTGCTATTCATCCTATCCAAGTATGTTTCATCTCAAATTTTACATCTTTCATGTCTAGAATTTTATTTGGACCATTTTCTATCATCTCTATCTCCTTAACTTTTAAACATACATATTTGAGCTATAACAAGTGTTTCAATAATCTTGTCTGTCAATTTTAACATCTGTATTTGTGGTGTCAACTGATTTTTCTTCTCATTAGTATATTTTCCTACACCTTTGCATGCCTTGTAATTTTTGTTTCGATGCCAGACACCATAATCTTTTGCATGCTGGATATTTTTGTATTCCTATAAATATTCTTGGGCTTTGTTCTGGGACACAATGGAGCTATTTGGAAATAGTGGTACCTTTTCAGGTCTTGCTTTTAAGATTTGTAAGACAGGTGGGCACCAGCCATATCTAAAAATAAGAGTCACTAAGTTCCCCCAGAGTCAATAGACTCACTATGGCTGCAATGGAGGTGAGAAGGGGCCAGCTATTCCTGTGGCTGCTTAAAAGTTCTGGAAACAATGTGAGGTGCCTCCTCCTCTCAGTAGTTATCACAGAGGGGCTTCCCTAAGGAGCCTTCCCTAAGGCTTCCTTACGTGTTTTAGGAGACCCCTAGGTCCAGGAACTTAGACAAATGTATGCTCCAGCATTGATGAAATGAGCCTGTCCCCAAGGTTCTGTTAGGAACCCATCACACACAGAAATTCCAAGAAGAAAAGAAAGGTCCTTGCCTTATGGGAATGCCCAGTGTCCAGCCTCCTGTGGTCCTGGGCCTGGCACAGGCCCTCTTGGATAGTCTTGTGTGCCTCTCCCCCCCCGCCCCGCCACCTCCTTCCCTCTCTCTCTCTCGTAAACCAAAAAACTCAAAAAGCACATATAACAAAATTTACCATTTTAGTTTTATGTGTGTTAAGTTTATTCACAGTGCTCTTCAACAGAACTCCAGAACTTTGTTATCTTACCCAACTGAAACTCTGTACCCATTAAACACTAACTCCTTCCTCCCTCCCCTCAACCCCAGGCTACCTCTACTGCTTTATCTTCTCATGAATTTGACTAGTTAAGATACCTCATAAAAGTGGAATCAGATAATGTTTAAAAAAAAAAACTCAAGATTTGTAAGACAGGATCAGCGCAGTGTTTATTTGTTAATTATTCCCCAACACTGAGGCAAGGCCCTATTGAGTAGTCTATCCTATGTTCCATAAATTATGAGATTTTTCCATACCCATTAGTGGGACGAGGGTTTATTCCAGGCCCTAGGTGAGCACTGTGTGGTTCTTTCCCTGGCCTCAGGTAGTTTCCTTGTGCACACGTACTGCTTAGTCCTCTGTTGAATGCTTGAGGAGGAATCCTCTTCAAGTCTCCAGATTTCTCTGTTTGCGTAGTGTCTTCTCTCTAGAGTCTAGCTGCCTGGTCTCCCAATTTAGGGATTCTTCTGGGCTTTGCCTGAGTTTTACCTCTCGGTGCCCCAGCTTATGAATCCTTTTAAGGCAGTAAGCTGGGGCAATGGAGGGCTCACTTCATTTGTTTCTTGTCTCTCCAGATAACTGTTCTTTATTGCCTGATGTCAACTGTTTAGAAAACCATTGTTTCATATATTTTGTCTTTTTGTTTTTGTTGTTTATGTTGCTTCAGGCAGGGGAATAAATCTGATCCTTGTTATTCCATCTTAGCCAGAAGCAGACGTCACCTTTTGATTTTAATTTATTTTGTAATGCTTTTGCTAGCTGGATAATAAAGATGAAAAATACTTTCATTTTCCAACTCAGCCTGCACTGAGCCCTTTATAGTCCTTCTAAGTTCTGCTTGTAAACTAACAGTTTTTGTTTCCTCTCATCTGTCCTCTGTTCTACAAAACTAGGGCCAGTCAGCTATCACTCAACATTTTGCCTGAGATCGCCTTACCTGCCATCTTCCATGCTATCATAGACCACTGTTTTAGAAATTGTTTCAAAACCACATAGCCTTCTTGTAGCCTACTGTATGAGTTTCTAGCAAATTTTTAGCCTCTGGCATTTCTAAACTGCTTTTCCAGCTTCTTCCCTAATGCCTTGTCCCAAAGCCAGTGACTCATAGTTCAGTCTTTTTGGACGGCACTCCCATTGTAGATGTCAATTTCCTTATCATGTAGGTCCTGACACATTATAAACTACACTAAAATTTTACACTGTATCTTAGAACAACATTTATATTTAGACATAGCTTTGTAAATCAGCGGTTTGGGCAAGGTGCAGCTGAGCAGTTTTTCTAGCCTGGATTGGGCCCAGGTAAACGCAGCTGAATTTACTCATGGATCTTCAGTTAGTTGATGGGCCCACTGTGTTTGGTTACTTTATAGTAAATTCTTTATGGTTCTTCCTCCAGAGCCCTGAGTTTGTTTAGTTAGAGGTTGCTCTAAACCATCAAAGTCAGCCCCCCTCATTGGATCAGTTTATACTGAATGTAATCATACTTGGGTTTAAATCTACCATATTACTATTTGACTTGTCTCTTTGTTTGGTTTTTCCCTTTTACAGTATTGACTTCTTTTAAGATTAATTTCCAATTTCCCCCCTATGAATTGGAAATTATATACCTTTACTATTTTTAAATCAGTTTCTTGGAGAGTATAACATACATTCTTAATTTATCATAATCTAATGTTAATTGTTGCTTTTATTCTACTACTAGACAATGCAAAGATTTTAGAACACCTCAACTCCATTTATTCCCTCTTTATTTTATACATCATTGTTATTCGTTTTGTATATTTTAATTCTCATAACCGGTTATTATTCATTTATATTCTACCCACACATTTACCATTGCAACACTGTCCATTCTTTCAACCACCTCTGATCTTCCCTATAAAGTCAGATTAGCACTCAGAGATAGGGGGTAGTAGAGCCACCTGTGATAGGTGGCCACTAAACAACTGAGCAATCCCCATATCCACTTATCCATAAGAAGCTCTGGATCCAGGGGATGTGTGGCAAACTACTTGGGACCCCTCCTGGAAATCCAGGAGCTATTTTTCTTCTCCTGACTTCCAGAAAAAACACTCTCCTCACTTGAAAGAGACAGAGAGGGAGAGATGGGTTGGGGGGAGGAGGGAGGGAGGGAGGGAGGGAGAGAGAGAGAGAGAGCGAGAATGGAAGTAAGTCCTGGGAAGGATCAGTTTGTCTACAAGGTGACTACTTCAGGGAGGCCATTACAGCTTGTTCAGGGAAAGGGAAAGTGCAATTTCCTTAGGTAGGGTAGAAGGGATGCTTCTAATGGAAAAGAAGATGTGGATCAGAATCTGCCCATAAACTCTCACTCTAATTTTCAGGATTCCCTTCTTTCCCAATCAATGATCCCTCCCCTCAACAAAAAGAAACTCAGTTTTTTCTTTGCTACCATAATAGAAAACCACAGATTGAGTAATTAATAAACAATAAGTGTATATTTGGTTCACAGTTCTGGAGGCTAGAAACTCTAAGAGCATGGCACTGGTGACTGGTGAGGGCCTTTGTGCTGCTTCAAAACATGGCAGAAGGGCAAGTAAGCACATATGAGACAGAAGAAAGTGAGGCCAAACTCATCTTTTCAATCAAGCACCCTCCCTCAGTAACAGCATTAACCCATTCATGGAAGCAGAGCCCTTATGACCTAATCACCTTTTAACAGTGTGACAGTGGCAATTAAATTTCAACATGATATTTGGAGAGGAGGGTCAAATCATAGCAGAAACTCTGTGAGGTTGGGAATTCACGTTGTTAACCATTCACAGGATTAGACTTTGGGTTTGGCTTTCAGAAATCTCAGCCTGGTGGCTATCAGAGATAAGGGTTTCTTTCAAGGTACTCTAGAAATTTTCAAGTCTCTATACAGGCCCTGAGGTGAGAATTTAAAGCTCTGTACTGACCACTTTGCTTCTCCAAGTTCTTCAGCAACCAACCTACCCTAGTATACTTTTGGTTTTTTTGTACCAGGGATTGAACTCGGGTCCTTGCGCTTGTGCAGCAGGCAACGAAACCACTGAGCTAAATCCCCGGCCCTAGTATACTTATTTTGACTAAAATATTCTCAAGTAGCAAATACTGTATTTGGTTTCCCAGAGTCTTGCCTTCTATGGGTACTTGATTAAAGGTGATAATTTGAGTAACTGTTTTGCTACTTTGTCCCACGGACTATAAGCACCTTCTTTATCACTGAAAGGAGGGTTATTAGTGCCTTCAAATCTAATCAGATTAGAAAACTACAGAAAATTCAGGACCAATTCAGAGCACTCATTCTTAAGATTTTGTTGTTCTCAGTACCAAATTCCACATCAGTCAGGGTTCAACCAGAGGCAGAACCAGTAGGAAATATATATATAGTCATGTACCACATACCTACATTTTGGGAGTGCATATACAAGGGTGGTCCTGTAAGATTATATTGGCTCATGACACTGTAGTTGTCATAGTTTGTGTAAGAATACTCTATGATGTTCACACAATTATGAAATCATCTAATGATGCATTTATCAGAATGCAGCTGTGATTGTTGTGATATGTCAACTTGGCTTGAGTAAGACTGCCTAGCAGATTAGTAAAGCTCTGGATGTGTCTGTGGATGACTGACATGTAGGCTGCAAACTGCGGGAAGACCAAGCCCAGATATGGGTGACACCAATCAATAAGCTTTTAGCCTGGATGGAATAAAAAGAGAAAGAAGAAGGAAGACTTCCTTTTTCTTCTTTGGAGGAGCCCTGGCCTTTTCCATTGCTTTTGAACATTCATCTCCAGCTCCTTCAGCCTTCCAGTGTGGACTTTTCTGCCTTCCAACCCAGACACTTCAGCTTTCTGACACAGACTTGCACCAGACTCTGCAGTGAGCTCCAGGCCTTCAACATTCAACTGTATCCTCTGGCCCTCCAGTGTGCAGATGGTCATTTGTGTTTTTCTACCCCTGGTCCTGCAAGTGGCCATTGTTAAGTTTAACTAGTAAATCCTTTATATAATCATAAGTATGTATTATATTAAATCTGTTTCTCCAGTGAATCCTGACACAGTAGCCCTGGTGTTAAATGACTCACGACTGTGTGTATGTATGTGTACACCAATTCTATATTTGTGTGTCTATTGTGTATACACACTGATTCATGGAGTTAAGCACCCCAGAAATCAAAGAGGCTGGCAGAGGATCCAGGGAAAGGTAGAACAATCACAGGCCTACCTGTGGCTTCATGCCAACAAGGTGAGTCAGTAGATCAGCAACAGCACGTGCATGCTTTCTTCTTGCCTTCCAGTCTCTCAAGAATTTCCTTTGTGGCCCACCCATACCAAAAACATGCAAGAAAGGAAATTCTGAGAAAGGAAGTTCATCCTAGCCAAAGTGACCCATTACAAGGGTATCACATTCTCCAATGATTATATGCCTCTTCAGATCGCCCTTTTGTTCTTGAATTAGCTTTAGTGAACTCTTTTTCCTGAGGAAATAGTCCATTCGCCTAGTTTTAAAAATTATTGGCATTGGGCCGGGGATTTAGCTCAGTGGTTCCAGCGCCTGCCTCGCAAGTGCAAGGTCCCGAGTTCGATCCCCGGTACCAAAAAAAAAAATTATTGGCATTGAGAAAACTAAAACTAGACCCATATCTCTCACCATGCACTAAACTAAAATAAAAATGTATCAAAGATCTAAATATTAAAACAGAAACCCTAAATCTGCTGGAAGAGAGAATACATAGAACTCTTGAGGACATAGTGGTAGGTGAAGACTTCATGCACAAAACCCAGACTGCATGGGAAATAATACAAAGAGTCAACAACTGGGATCTTACTCTATTAAAAAGCTTTTGCACTGCAAAAGAAATCACCAACAAAGTGAAGAGACAACCCACAGAGTGGGAAAAAATTCTAGCCAGTAGTCCCTCAGACAAAGGACTAATATCTAGAACATATAAAGAATTCAAAAAAATCAGACTCCCCGCCAATTTAAAGACCCAATCCAAAACTGGGCATCTAAAATGAACAGACACTTCTCAGATGAAGAAGTACAAACAAAAAAATAAATATATGAAAAAATGCTCAACATCACTGGTCATTTGAGAAATGCAAATGAAAACAAAGCTGAGATTCCACCTCACTCTGGAAAGAATGGCTGCTATCATGAAATCAACCAATAACAAATGCTGGCGGGGCTGTGGGGAAAGAGGAACCCTGCTCCATTGTTGGTGGGAGTGTAGACTGGTGCACTCACTGTGGAAATCAGTGTGGAGATTCCCCCCCCAAAACAGAGGTCTTATTTGACCCAGCTATTCCCCTGCTGGGTATCTTCCCAAAAGAATTAAAAGCATCATACCACAGTGATATATGTGCACACATGTTTATAGCGGCAGAGTTTGTAATAGCTAAAGCTTGGAAACAGCCCAAATGCCCATTAACCAATGAATGGATAAAAAAGATGTGGTTTGTCTATGCAATGAAATATTACTCAGCCATAAAGGATAAACTCGAAACATTTATAGTTAAATGGATGCACCTTGAAGCTATACTCAAGTGAAATAAATTGAACACATGTATAAATATCACACTGTCTCTCAATGTAAGAAACTGAAAGTGTAAATAGGACCAAAATGTATAATAGACAATGTGAAATAAGAAAAAACAATTGTTCAAAAAGAAGGGGGAAATAGAGGGAAGGAGGGGGAAAGGAAGGAAGGAAAAAGAAAAAATGAGAAAAGAAGGAAAAAATGGAAATGGGGCTTTTGTAAATAAGGAAGGGAAGAGGAGTTGAAGGGAGGGGAGGGGGATGGGGAAAAAGAGGAATCAAAATACATCATGTAAAGATACAAATTCCCTATGATGAATGTGATCATTATGTATATCTAAATTGTACCAATAAAATTTAAATTAAAATAATAAAAATTATTGGCATCTTGTACTCCATATATACATGCGTTTTTAATGTTTTATATAGCAGTTTACATTTTAATTTAAAAAATTAAAAATAAAAGTTATTGGCATAAAGCTATTCACAGAATTCTTGTGAACTAGTTTATCAGCATTTTCTGGTATCTCTATAGTTATATTCCTTTTGTACTCACTCATTAATATGGTCATCTTTTATATTGGTTTTTAACTTAATAGCATTATGATCAAAGAATATAATATTTTTGTTACTGATTATTTGGTATTGGAGATTTGTGGTCAGTTTTTATAAATGTGTATTCTCTAAAATTGATTGCAGAGTTGTTTATGTGTATTTCTATGCACATACACACATCTATATACAAACAGTATACAAATACATATCTACACACCATCAGGTGGACTAATTAGGTTGTCCCGTCTTCTATACACTAATTTTTTATTTCCAAAATCAATTACTGACATTGTTGTATTAAAAAAATCTCCTTTTAGCAATTTAGTCTAGTAGTTATATCAATTTTTGCATTAAAAAATTTAAAGCTTTGTTACTAGATATATTTATAATTTTTATGTCTTCCTGGTGAATCATTCCTTTTTGTCTTTAGGAATGATCTTTTTGGAGCTGGAGATTAGCTTGGTGGTAGATGTATGGCTTGTGTCTAGATGTCCCCCAAAGCCTCAGGCAGTCATAGTTGGGGAAGGTGGCTGAATCTAGAGTGTGTGGGGCTGGAATTGATCCATGGTGCAACGCTAGGCTCAAGGGCACTAGGACTAAGGATGTGAGTGCTACCCACTCTAAGTAGTCTGGATAAGATAAAAGGGGCAGGGAGGCAGTGTTAAGGCCCCTTTGTTGCTTTGCTACCATCTGTCTGCCTTGAACTGTTTCTCCTCTGCCATGTGCCACCCTGCCTTGGAGCCAGCTGATTATGGACTGAAACCTCTACAAACTGTGAGCCAAATAAACCTTTCCCCCTTTAACTATGGGTGTCAGGATTTTGTCTCAGTGATGAGAGAAAGTAACTAAGACAGTAGGGCATACTCACCTAGGGTGCACACAGTCCTGGGGTTCAATCCCCAGGACTGCAAGGGCCAGGGGGTGGAGAAAATATAGCAAAGTACAGTAATGATCTTGTGTGTGTGCGCACACGCACATGTGTGTATGTGTGTGTGCATGTGCATGTTTTGCAGTACCAGAGACGAACAGAGGGAGTGCTGAGCTATACCGGTCCTGCCTTGGTTTTAATTTTGTTTTGAGACAGAGTCTCATTAAATCACTAAATTGCTCAGGCTGGGATTGAACTTGTGATCTTCCTGCCTCCGCCTCCCAAGTAGCTGGGATTAGAGGTGTGCACCACTGCACCTGGTGAGTAATGATCTTTTTGTTCCCTAATGACATATTTGCCTTAAAATCTATCCTGTCTGATGTTAATGTTGCTATGGTTTTCATTGTGCTCTTTTTTCTCCTCCCCTGGGGGTTTCTTTTAATTTTCTATAAGCTCAGTTATACACCTAAAAAAGATATTTGTTATAATTTGGCCATTATGTCTGGTGTGTGTAGCAGGTAGGCTTGCAGGTTTGTTTCTAGATCCTGAAATTCTAAAACTTTAAAAAAATGAAACCTATACTCACCTTTAAACAAAAATATCTTACTATGTTTGATATTAAATCATAACAGAATAATTGTACGATATTTGTATAATCAAGGCCTCATCTTATCAGTGATGTTAAGTCATATTAATTAGAGGATTCGATCTGAATATATTGACTTTGATCTCTAATAGACATGAAAAAATTGGGGTTTTTCCCATAGTTTCCCATAAGAATCTGATACTACCCCCTTCCCTGAAGGCTGGTTTCCCCACTTGAGGACCACTGGTTTATGGAATCTCAAAGAAAGATTACATTTTAAAGAGGGAAGTAGTTTATTTTATTAACAGTTTGGTGTTCCTCTTCCTATCCCTGTCACTTCCAGATGTTACACGTCATAGTTTTCTTTGGTCCTCTGGTGCTTCCTTTCAGTATGTTTTCAATCTTCATTGGTCTCCCAGTTCGGTGGCATCCAAGAAACCAACACTAGGCTCAAACGCAGTTTCTAACTGGCAATGTACAAGTCCTAACACTGGAGGCAAATCCTATCAGCTGACGTTTAACTTTATCTTACCAAATCAGGTTGCTCAGGGTTTCAAACATCCAGTCTGTACATCTGCTTGTGGCATAAGTAGGGTATCTACTTTTATCTATTACTATGAATTTCAAGGGTCCTGGAAGAGATTGTGATTTGAGTTCAGCTGTTGATAAGGAGCCTGAGGGGAAGCTTTCATTAGTAGTGAGAATGCTTGGCATTTGATGTGTTCAACTTCTCATACGTATGCACTACATAGAAAGCCTTTAAAAATTCATTGAAGTCAATGCTCCCATCTTTGTTTAAGTCCATTGTGTTGGCAAGCTCATCAATTTGAGAATCATCAATTTGAACATTGTAGTGAGAACTGAAAAGTTTCCACGTGGTCCAAAATTCTTCCATGGAGATCTGGCCTAAAAGAATATAGGAGAAGGTAATAGAGCTTTCACTTCAAGATCCAACTAAAAGAGGGGTGGGAAAGTCATATGAATTGAATAATCCCAATGAGAAGCTCATTAACATGCCTACCCATCAAGGCAATGAAGGAAATGGAAGAGGAAAGTCATAAATGTATGAAACCACATGCCACTTCCAACTACAAAGTGATCCCAAGAATACTCTAAAGCCAGAATAAGTAAACAGTGCTAGAATGTGGACTGTGGAACTCAATGTGGTACAGAAATGATAAGAACTGAAATCTAAGAGTTAGGGGCATGGAAGGATGGCAAAGCAGAGTGAGATACCCTGGGAGTCAGTAAGAAGATTGCAAACAATGGTGTTGCCTTTTTTCATAGGCAATAATTTACTTTCGTAGGTCAATTGCTGATTTGTGTGTGTGTGTGTTCAAAGGTCTCTGCAGTAAGGGAGTATCTGATTTGGGTCTGTGTGATGCCTCATGGATGTTAGGCAAGCATTCTATCACTGAAGCTCCATCCCCAGTTTGAAAATAAGTAACTGCGTATCAAAGTTAAATAAAAGAATGAGTTTTCATAGCTCTCAGTCCCCCAAACTGAATCAGAACTGTACAAATGGTTTGTATTTCAGAGTAACTAAGATATTAAAATGAAAAGTGAATTATCTGTGCTGGTGATTTATAAAAGAAACTACCCGTTTGACCAGTGGCTACACAGACTTCTATAGAATCCTATGGTCTTGAATACAGAGTTTGTGGACAAACTAAAGTAACAATAATATTAAACATGCATTCATCTTTCTCTTAGAGTTTCACCAAGTTTGGATGAAAATGAAATGGATAAAAAGAGTTCTGATTTTGGAGAAACAGACTGGATTTGTTTTCTACTACTACTGAACCAATCAAAGTTCATTTACCTGAGCAATCAGAATCAATGATATTAAATACCATCTGCAGGTCAGATCGGTATCTGTACAGAGTTTCAATTAAAGTAGATTCAGCCTAAAATAAAGATTTTCTAAGTGTTAAAACATATAGAATTAAAGACACCTTAACTTTAGCAAATGTAGCAAAGAAAAAACATCATTACCAATTCAAAGTATTTGATTTAGATAGAAACTGGAGAAGGCAAACCTTCTATTGGCCCAATGATCTTTAATTAGATAAAAGAACTGCTTTTGTGGTCCTTACAGACCAAAATGAATAAGGCAGAAGTAAGTAACAATTGTCAACTTTTACAGCAAGCTTTGTGTGGATTAATTCATTCAGTCCTCTATAACCCTAATAGGAATAGAACTCTATATTACATCCATTTTACAGATTAGAAATCAGAAAGTTAACTTTTCTTAGTAACTTTCCCTACGGTCACATAGCTATTAAGTTGGATTTGAATCTTAGTTTCCTGAAGCCAAGGCCTATCATCTTAGTTACATGGCAAACTGCCTCTGAAGTGAGGTCAAAATCCTCCTTCCTATGGACATTTTAGATTCTAACTTGCATTTCTTATTTCCTATTCTCTGTTCTTGTCATCTTCCCTGCAATCACCCAAATTCTAACTTCAATCAGGCCAATGATATAACTACTTGCTGATGAACTGTTAACTAATAATGCTGGGTTCTGATAACTCTCCCTGGGATGTTCTCATTTTAATAAGAGATTTTATGTTTTTAAATTCTTAAGACATATTCTGGGTCATGTCAGCAAGCCGATATGTTGTCAGGAAAAACATTAAGTATTTTAAATGATGTGCTACATGAAAGAATGGATGTCATGTCTGTCTTCTGCTGGATGGCATTTAAAATAAGACTCTCACTAGCTAAAACTTGGAAACAGCCCAAATGCCCATCAACTGGAGACTGGATAAAGAAAATGTGGGTTTTTTATAAAATGGAGCACTACTCAGCCATAAAAAATGAGAAATTAGAGACATTTATAGCTAA
>NW_004624829.1:3651993-3663413 GCF_000247695.1 Heterocephalus glaber | reverse complement strand
AATTGTGTTGTATACCTAAAATGTACCAATAAAAGTATTTAACAAAAAAATAAAAAAATAAAATAAAATAAGAATCTTGGGCCGGGGATTTAGCTTAGTGGTTCCGCCGCCTGTTCGATCCCCGGTACCAAAAATAAATAAATAAATAAAAATAAGAATCTCATATTTGACATGGATTCACTTGACAAAGCTTTTTCTTCTTTTTCCTTTTTGCCTAAGTTTAGATTACACAAATTTTCTGAACAGATCATAGCGTCTTTGGGAGATTCCCTTTTGGCCTTTCCTAAGATTGCCACTCCCCTCCATTACATGATTTTACTCCCAACTTTTCAAAGGACTAAGTTACTCAGAGGTTGTACAAAGGGTGTCACTTGCCTCTTCCACTGGTTTTTCAATGTGGATATCCTGGAAGCTGGACATGTAGTCAACGCATCCATCTTTGTCTATCTTTACCAGATACAAACTCAGAGTTCTCCATGGTAAATTCAGGCCCAGAATGCTCTCCATAGAAAAAGCCCATTGGGTCACTGAAAGTTTTCCTAACAACAACAATGACACACCCCATATAATTTGCTTATAATTTGGAAAAAAAAAAGACGCAAACTCCTTGGTAAAGCCAGTGGGCAGCCTGGGGTTTTGAGGCCTGAGGGCCTGCTATTCTCCTTCATAATCTATCCAACCAAGCCCCAGAGCCCAGAGGGAGAAATAACTAGACATAAACTTTCATATTCCACAGATCTTGTCCTTACTGTCATAGTCAAGAAATATCACTTTGGGTATTCAATTCTTTTCTTTTCTCTTATTAACAAAATAAGGTATGCTTATTAACAAATATCTTTATTTTTTCTCTCTATATATAAATATGTGCTTACATAAGTATGTAATAGTTCCTTTTTCTCAAAATCAAATATATTGTACTATAGTATATGTTTTATATACATGTATTACATGTGGCAAAACACACATATACACATACATAAAAATATTTACTTTAACATGTTTTTAAAATCATGGACATCCATCTATATTAAAGAACATAAATCTACATAATTGTTTAATGGTCATAGAACTACTCCATTATTTCCTTAAGATCGTTCATAACAGTGGAATTGCAAGATCAAGAGGTACAGTTTTTTTTTTTCAGTACTGAGGATTGAATTGAGCTACATCCTCAGACCTCCTTTTTAAAACAGGGTATTCCTGAGTCACTACATTGCCCAGGGTGGGCTTGAACATGTGATCCTCTTGCCTCAGTTTCACAGAGTGCTGGGATTACAGGTGTGCACTACCATACCGGACTACAGTATGCAGATTTTCCAGCCTTTTGGTATACATAGTCATCCTTTGGTTCCATAATCCCCATAGACACCAAAATCCACGGATACTCAAGTCTCTTATAAAAAGTGATGTAGCATTTGCATATAACCTTCACACAGCTTCCTGTATACTTTATCACTAAATTACTTATAATATCAAATACAATGTAAATAATTGCTATAGTGTATTGTTTAGGGAATAATGACAACAAAAAACACCTGTACACGTTCAGAAGAGACTCAATTTTTTTTCAAATATTTCAAATATTTGTTACAATATTTGGTCTTTATTGTGTGTGGAAAATGCAGTGGTATCCACCTTTCTAGTGAGTTTCATGGGCACCCCAATGGGTGGCTCCAGCCTGTCTAGGCCTGGCCCAACAGCTGGGCACATCAATGAAGTTCCACCCCATCCAGTGGACCACAGCCACTCCCTCACCAGTGAATTTCAAACTTGGTTAGAAGTAGGGGACTCTTCTCAGTTTGTACCTTCCTTGAGTACTCTCTCAGCCTTAGAGGTAGTGAGTTCCTCCTTATACTTGCTATTCCTGTATTTTTTAGGTTTCTTTTATCCCTTCTAGTAATCATCCTTTATTAGTTAATAATTCTTTATATTAAATTTCCTTGTTAAAATTACTGATGTGGTTTCTATATCCTAAATAGGCACTGAATAATATACTAGTATATGAAAATGCAATCAATTTATGTGTGTTGACTTTGTGTTTGATGACTTGCTAAACTCATTTATTAATTCTAGTAGCTTTTCTGTGGATTACTTTGGATTTTCTATATATTCAATCATGTTGTCTACACATAGTGACACTTTTTTTTTTTTTTGGTACCAGGGATCGAACTCGGGACCTTGTGCTTGCGAGGCAGGTGCCAGAACCACTGAGCTAAATCCCCAGCAACACATTTTAATTCTTATTTCTTTAATTTGCCTTATTGTGCTGGCTGGCATCCCTAGCACAGTGCTAAATGGATGTCTTGATGGTGGGCACATCTGTATGAGTTTCCTATTGCTTCTGCCGCAAATTACCATGGGCTTAGTGGCCTGCATAACACAAATATATTCTCTTCCAGTTCTCGAGATCAGAAGTCTAAAATCAGTCTCATTGGGCAAAAGTCAAGGTTCAGCATGGTTCGTTCCTTCTGGAGGCTCTGAGGGGAAGATCTGTTTCCTTGGCTTTTTCCAGCTCCTGGTTGCCTATATTCCTTGGCTTGGGGCCCCTTCTTCCATCTTCAATATCTGCATCTATAATCATATCATCTTCCTCTCTGACTGTCTCCTACGTTCCTCTTAAAAGGACCATTGTGATTACATCAGGCCCACTGGACAACACAGAAGACTCTGCCCTGACCAAGATCCTTAAATTAATCAAATTTGCAAGGTCCCCTTTGCCATATTAAGCAATGTCCACAGATTCAGGCTATTAGGATGTGGGCATATTGGGGGTAGGACATTATTCTGTCCATGATGGCATCTTTTCATTTCCAATCTTTCTCCATTAAGTATGTTGTCACAGGCTTTCAAAGTTAGAGACTTTATGAGATTAAGAAAGTTCACTTTTTCTTAGTCTTCTTCCTTCCTTCTTCTTTCCTTCCATTTTTTCCTTGTGTTAGACAAGGGTTCTACCACTAAGCCATAACCCCGTCCCAGTCCTTCTAAATGTTTTCTAAATCCATGAAACCAGGGTGAAATACATCAAATAATTGTTCTCTTGTTTTCAGAGAATTATATGACTTCTTCACTTCTTCAATTTTGTTAAAATGGCAAATTATACCACTTGATTTTGGAATGTTAAAACAATCTAGAATTCCTAGTATTCCTAGAAAAAGCCAAACCTGGTTGTGATATACTAATCTTTGGCTAATGTTTCATTTAGGATTGTTGGAATCTAAATTTATCAATGAAATTAGTCCTTAAGTTTCCCCTTTCATAATATTCTTGTTAGGTTTTGATATTAAGGTTATGCTGTTTTCCTAAAATAATGTGGAAAGTGTTCTACTTCTAGTCTCTGGAAGAGTTTGGATAAGACTTGTTTTGTTTCTGAAATGTACATTGTAAAGGTTAACAAAGCTATCTAAGAGCAGAGCTTTTCTCATGGAAAATTTTAAATTTTCATTTAAAAAAAAATTTTTTTTGAAACAGAGTATCGCTCTGTAATTCAGGCTGGCCTTGCACTCACTATGTAGCCCAAGCTGGCCTCGAACTCACAGCAATCCTCCTGCCTCGGCCTCTTGAGTGCTGGAATTACAGACATGCACCACCATGACGGGCAAATTTTCAGATGCAACTTCTTTCTTTCTTTTGTAAAATATTTTTTGAGGCAAGGGTTTCACTATGTAGTTCAGATTGGCCTTGAACTCATGATGATCCTCCTGAGCCTCAATCTCCTGAACAATTTTTTAAAATAGTTAAAGAATTGTTCAGATTTTCTATTTATTTTTGTGTCAGTTTAAGTCTGCACATATTTGAGTGTATAGATGTGTGTATTTTAGGAATGTGTCCGTTTGATTTAAAGTTTGAATAATTAGCATAAAAGTTTTCATAATCTTATGATCTTTCAATGTTCATAAGGTGTGTTGTAATATCTCCTTCAATTTTGGCATTGGTTATTTGTGCTTGTGCACATGTGCTGTCTTGCTTGCTCTCTTTCCCTTTCTTACCAGAATTTTGGCAACTTTACCAGTTTCTTCAAAAAACTATTTTTTTACTTTGTTGATCACAGTTTCATCTTTTAAAATGCATGCATTTAAGGTTTAGCAATGCCTCTCTAATTTGTATTCCCTAAGTTTTAAGCGTTGTGTTTTCATTAGCACTTCATTTCAGCACTCTAATCTCAGTAGTACATTTTTCATTTCTAATCCAAAAGAGGATTTTATGGCTAGATTATGTTATTGACTTGTAGCTCCAATCACTATGTCAAGGAATTAATTTATTATATAATGTTTCCAATTCTCCACAATCTGCTGAGATTTGCTTTATGTTCTACTTTACGGTCAATTTTTAGAAATGTTCCATTTCTGCTTGACAAGAATATATATTCTAAAATATTGGGTGCAGAGTTTTAAGAAAAGATTGCTAATATTTTATCTGTCTGTTTTTCAGTTCCTGAAAGAGAAGTATTAAAGTCTCCTACTATTCTGGGGGTAGTGGCACACACTTGCAATCCCAGCTGGCTCAAGATGGGGTTGGGATATGTGGGTGTTAACCATTAAGATGGCCTCAGTTACCTGAGAGGCAAAGGCAGGAGGATCACAAGTTCCAGGCCAGCCTGGACAACTTAGCAAAGCCCTGTATCAAAATAAAAATTGTTTTAAAGGGCTGGAGATGTAGCTCAGTGATATAGCTGCTTGCCTAGCAAGCATAAGGCCCTGGGTTCAACTCCCAATACTCCAAAAGAAAAAAAAAGTCCCACTATGATGGTGGGTACTTCTACTTCTATTCTACCAGGCTTTGTTTACAGATTTTTAGGGTATAAATAATAGGTGCTTACACATTTAAAATGGATTCAATTAGCAAATCAAATATTTTATAATTATAAAGTTTCCCTTTTTATCTCTAGTGATGTATATTTGCTTAAGAGTCTACTTTGTCTGATATTGATAGAGTGGTTCCAGCTACATTTTTGTCAGTGTTTTTATGGTATTTGTCTGAATTCAACTTTCAATGTTTCAGGTATATGATTCCGCCATGTCCTGGATCCTTCTGCAGCTGCTGTATCTCTCTAGCAATATGTTTCTTCTTTGCCTACTTCTAAGATTTTCTTTGCTATAGGTGCTCTATAGTTTCACCAAAGTGTATGTAAGTGTGGATTTAATTTTATTTATCCTGCTTGAGAATCACTGTTCCTCTTTACCTATCACTTTGAGTATTTCATCAGTTCTAGAAAAGTCTCAGGCATTAATTATGTCAAATATACTCCTTACATTCTTTCCTCCTGGTACCAAGATTACGCGTATGTTAAATCTCATTTTACTGTTTGCAACTCTTAATCTCTCTAATTCTTTTTGTTTCTTAATGTACTATCAGAATAGAATTCTAATATCTCAAGGTTGCTGTTAGTCTTCTAAGTTGAAAAAAGCTTACTGAAAAGAAGATATATGCCTACTTCTAGGTGAAAAATGGATTTTAAGGTTCTTTTCTTTCTTTTTTTGTGATACTGGTGATTGAACTGACTGAGCTACATCCCCACCCTGCTTTATATCTTTAAATTTTGAGACAGGGTCTTGCTAAATTATTAAGTTGCCCAGGCTGGGCTCGAATTTGCAATCCTCCTGCCTCAGCTTCCCAGAGTGCTGGGATTACAGGCAGGGGCCACCACACCCAGCTCAACAGTTTCCTTTCTCTCATTCCTTCCTAGCAAAAATGGACAATTGAAATCCTAATACAGCAAAGAAAATGATCTGTATGTAACCTGATATGTTAAAAAATAGTAAGCATCATATAATTTGATTACCTGATTTACTGTAGTCTCGAAGTTGGAAAGTATGAGTGAGGTCAGTTTTTCGTGAAATAATTTTCTCTTTTAATATCCTGATGGCACTACTTTCGATAACATTAACCCTATTTTAAGAAAACAATAGTTAGGTGAAAGATATATAAATCATCCTGTCTGTTTCATTTTAATGTGCTATATTACCACTTACCAGTTTCCACTCTAAGTGAATTGCCTACATTTACCCATAACATGTTATAGGATGGTGAATATACATATATGTTTGTGTGTGTGTGTGTGTGTGTGTGTGCATTTTGTGAAATTTAAAAAGGACTGTAGATAGTGTTTCTTTTTGGATATCTAAAATTCACAAACAATTATTTGAGAAAGAAAAAAAATTAAGGGACTTGCTATACCAAATATTGAAATTTACCATTATGTTACTGAAACAAAATAATAAGCATTGACAGAAGAGAAGACATATATATTACTAGAGCATAACAAAAATTTCATAAATATTTCCAACTATATATGGGCCTAATATATGACAACAGAAGTATTACAATTTGGTAAAAAAGGATAATTTTTAAAAATATTTCTAGTACAGTTAGCTAACTATCTGGGCTTAAACTTCTACTTCAAACCAGTTACAAAAATTAATTTGAAATAAAGGAGAAACAGAGGAACAAAATATTTATAAGATATATAATTGTCCCTTGGTATCTGTGGGGGGCCTTTCCCCCCCCCCCCCCCCGCTAGAACTCTTGAGTGCCTATTACGGACATGCCCGGGCTTGTTGCAGATCTACCCGGCAACAAGGAAGTAGCCCCAGTGCCCTCCTCTTGCTCCTCCCCTCTCGCTCTACGGTATATATGTTGTAGCAGCTTCCGCAATAAACGAGACTTGATCAGAAACCTGTCTTGTCTCCATCTCTCGTGTCCCCTGTCCCCTCTCATCCTCGCTCCCCCTCTAGGGTCTTCGTTGACTTACCCGCGGGCCGGGACAGGTATTCATGAGAGACTGGTTCTAGAATTCCCCTTGGATACAAAAATCCATAGATGTTCAAGTCCCTTATATAAAATGGCACAGTATCTACATATACCTATGCACACCCTCCTGTATACTTCAAATCATTTCTAGATTACTTATAATACTTAATGTAAATTCCATGTAAATCATTGTTATACTGTGTTATTTAGGAATGATAAGAAAAAAGTCTGCACATGTTCAGAACAGGTTTAATGTTTTTTAATGTTTTCAATGCAAAACTCACAGATTGAATGGCTAATGGCATATCAAAAAAGAAAAAGAATGGCAGATGTAAATCCAATCATATCAACAATAGCATAACATATGAATAGATTAATAAAATAAAATGTAAGAGATTGTGAGACTAGGTCAAAGCAAAACAAGATCCAATTATGCATTGTACGTAGGAGACACATTTTAGTTTCAAAGATACAAAGAGTTCAAAAAAACTGAATGAAAGAAAGAAAGAGAGAGAAAGAAGGAAGGAAGGAAGGAAGGAAAAAAAGAAAGAAAGAAAGAAAGAAAGAAAAGAGAGAGAGAGAGAACGAACCAGGCAAACAGCAACCATAAGAGAACTACAGTCACCACACTAATAGTAGACAAAATAGACTTTAGGACAAAAACTGTTACTAGAGATAAAGAAGGATATTTCATAGTGAAAAACAGTCAGTAAATGAAGAAAACAAAACAATTCTAAACATATAAACCTGACAACAGAGCCCAAAACTACATGAAGCAAAACCTGACATAATTGAAGAAAGAAATAGACAACTTAATAATGATAGCTGAAGACCAATACTCTACTTTCAATAATAGCTAGAACAGCCAGATGGAAAATCAACAAGGACACTGAACTTGAATAGCCTCTCTAAGCGGATGCCACCCAACAACAGCAGAATGTATATCCTTTTAAAGAACATGTAGAACATTTTCCACACTAGACCCTGTGCTAAGTAAGCAAACCTTAAGTCTTAACATTTAAAAGGATCAAAATCATACAAAGTATCTTTTCTGACCATAAAATAAATAAATTAGAAATTAATAATATAAACAAATTTAGGGAATTCATAAATATGAGGAAACTGAACAACATAATTCTAAAGAGCAAACAGGTCAAAGAATGAATGAAGAGAAAAACACAACAAACCAAAACATATGGGATGCAACTAAAGTAGTGCTTAGAGGAAAATTTATAGCTAAAATATCTATTATAGGTGTAAATAATTATAAATTTAGCTATAAACAGCTATATTAAAATCCCTATATGATAACTGTTAATATCTATAGATAATTATATTAGGTATTAATAGTTATTCCGGTAAATACTTCTATAAGTAAATATACTTGTATTTATGCCTATAAATACCTATACTAAAAAAAAGGAATAATCTCATTAAAATCAATAATGTTATCTTTGACATCAAAACCAGGGGGGAGTAAACCAAATGCAGTGCAAGAAGAAAGAAGGGAATAATAAAGAATAGAACAGAAAGAAATAAAATAGAAAAATAGGGGCGATCCAACATGGTTGGATGGAGGAGGAGTCACGTCTGAGAGACTCAGAGAAGATCAACTAAAAACACAGGTAACTGGAAGAAGGGGAGGGACATACATTCTGATGCAAAAAATCAATTTGAAAGAAGAGACTTGTAGATTGAACAAAACGTACACATAAGAGTTAAAAAGAAGAGAAGCGTCCTGCCAGGGCTGGTCTACAGGGCCTCCGCCCTTGCACACCACGAAAACAGCCATTTTGAGAAGTTCCCGAAAGCTGGCGGGATCCAAGGAGCGTGGCAGGGTCTAGTCTCACAGGATAGACTTGCAAGTATATGAGCCCCTTCATCCCATGGTCATTTTCGCAGGCACACACCAGGGCTGAGGGATCAGGAATGGGAGACGCCCCCCACCCCCCATCTCAGACTCCAGAGGATAAACAAGAGATTGCTGTTTGTGTTGGGAGTCTTCAGTATTGGACCCCGGGCATGCCCGAGTCAATGTCGGGAGCCTGCACTTTATCCCACACCATCCAGCACACAGAGCTAACACTTGGCAGGTTTGAGTCCATATCAGGCACCTTTGGGCTCGCTTGATTCTACACCCAGCTCTCACTGCTCTGCTCCAGTCCTGGACCTGCCAGAGACTGTCTGACCCGCAGCACCGGGCCTGGGCAGCCTGGGTCCCCTCATGGGAGCTCCAGTCCATGCAAGTCTCCGCCTGGAACACTTGGACTGTGAGCACCAGACACACTGGCCCCACTCTGGGCACAGCAGGGTCTCCTCCACCCTGCATTCTGCCAGCGTCCCAGGCACAGTCCCTGCCTGGCACAATAGGCCAGTCCTCTGCCTCAGCAGTAAGGGTTAAGGGTCTGCCTGTTTATCCCGGTGCTCCAGACACCTGTGAGACACTACCCAGTGCTCTGTGCCCTCACAGAGACTGGTGGAATCTCCCTACATCAGTCTGGGGAGCACCTGCACCTCCTCTGGGGATGCCGAGGGGACATAAGCCTCTACCTGGTGTCTAGAGCTGGTCCCATAGACACTAGAATATACATCAGGTACCCAGCATTGGCCCCTGACAGTACCAGGAGCCTCAGAATGGAGGAGCCTCCAATGCTCCACACCTTTCCTGGGCAGCTGTGACAGACCGTTGCCACAAACAGGGGTTTCCAGACAAGGGGACCCAGTGAGCTGAGAAACCTCCACACAGACCAGCAGACTATAGAGGGGCAAAGAGGAATGTGACTTGTAAAATTAAAGCCTGCAGGCTCTGAAAGAAAACACTCTTCTGGAAATATATAGGAATTTTATTTCTTTTGCTTTTTTCCCCCTCTTCTCCCTTAATTTAACCCAATATTTTTCTTTTCTCCTCTATTGGTATTTTTTATCTTTATTATTATCATTATTATTATTACTTTTTTACTATTGATGGGGCTTAGAATTGTACCACCCATTTTCTTATTCCCCCTTTTATAAACATAACTTTTATTTGTTTGAATAGGTCCTCCCTTTTTTCTCTGTCTCTCTTGTTTTCTGGCTATCTCTCTTTCAACCTGTTTTTTCAGTATTTCTCCTCTCTTTCTCTAGTTTAATCTCCATTCCCTTTTATTTGTCCTTATCCTAGTTGGTTTTTTCTGTTACTGTTATCTAATACTACTAATTTTCCTTTACTCCTTAATAAGACCTTTACATCAATCTTACCACCTTCTATCTTTCATTGTTTAATTTTTCATAACCTATTTCTTTTTTCTTCATGCTCCCATAGCCACACTATTTACCCTTGTGAATCTGTAGTTAGTTAACTATATCTTACTATGCTGAATACTGTTCTATGTTGAAAGGAGGTAAACCTGCTCTATTGAATAGATACGTTTGATATATAAATACCTGGTTTGTCTTAGAGTTTGTTCTATACCTATAGATCTTGTTCCTATGATCAAAGTTGGTACAGTGTAAGTTATTAGAATTTGTCGTTACTCAGTGTGTGCTTGATACTCTTGTAATTGTTCATTGTAATACTTTAGCCAAGGGGACATAGTAATTGTGACCAGTTGGTGTTCCGTGCATGCCAATATCCAGCTTGTCTGGGATTCATACCAAAGAACTGGGTACTAGACCAACAGGCTGCAACCTTTCCTCTCTGACAAATGAAGGTGGCAGGATCCTGGGACAGACCCAATGCCAATGGCTAGCAAAGCATAGAGGACATCTCTGAAAAGTTGTTGCTGTTATACCTAGAAGTAATTCTCTCTGCACAACATAGGGACGGAGACCAAATGACTTAAAGTAAATAACAGGGGCCCGGGATTTAGCTCAGTGGTTCTGGTGCCTGCCTCGCAAGCACATGTTCCTGAGTTCAATCCCTGGTACCGAAAAAAAAAAAAGTAAATAACAGAAGGGGTAAATACTATCACTGGACACCTGAAGCTGAAAAGACTTCATAGCAATATGTTACTAAAAGTCGTCATATATCCACAAGCCCTCCTCATTCTACTAGACCTCCACCCACAGTAACCCCAAGAGGAAGGGGTCACAAAAGGAGAGGAAAACAAATACCAGGTAGAAGAATTCTTTGAAAAGTTTATAGACGGGATGAAGAAACTAGAGAAGTTCAAAGAGGAAATGAACCAAAAGTTCACAGCAATTTCACTCAATATGCCCACAGTGAATTTAGGGAGAATAAGTAAAAAACTGGACAAGCTAGCAAAACAGCTCAAAACTTGAATGACAGATTCAACAAGGATATAAAGTCCTCAAAAAGATGCCAGACAAAAATACCTGAAATTAAAAAAAAAACTGTATAGAATACATAAATTGCAGAAATGACCAGTATGAAGACACAGTGTCTGAAATTGAGGACAAAATAGTGAATTACAGTGAAGTATTTGAAGCTACAAAGAAAATAAGAGAACAAGAGATTATCCAGCAGCTGCTAGATGACAGTAAGAAGACCAATCTAAGGCTGAGTTAGAGAAAAACTAGAAGATAACACAAATAGATTTACAGAAATCATATAAGAAAATCTCCCATATATAAGAAAAGAGTTTAAAATATAAGTGATGGGGCCGGGGATTTAGCTCAGTGGTTCCGCCGCCTGCCTCACAAGTGCAAGGTCCCAAGTTCGATCCCCGGTACCA
>NW_004624829.1:3632802-3651893 GCF_000247695.1 Heterocephalus glaber | reverse complement strand
ATATATATATATATATATATATATATATATATATATATATGTGTGTGTGATGCTTACAGAACACCAAACAAATACGATGAAAAAAGAAGCTCACTAAGCATAGCCTTATTAAATTACCAGATATCCAGCAAAAAAGCAGAATTTTAAAAGCAGTCAGAAAAAACCAAAAAATCATATATAAAGGTAAACCAATTAGAATCACAGCAGACTTCTTAACACAAACCCTAAAGGCCAGAAGAGCTTGGAGTGAGGTATTTCAAGCCCTAAGAGCAAATAACTCCCAACCTAGATTAATTTATCCAGCAAAGATGTCCTTCAGAATAGATGAAGAAACAATAATATCCTCATTGTAACATTGTTACAATGCAAGATCCTATTACAATGCAAGATCCTGAAATGAATCTGGATGTCCATCATTTGAAGAGGGGTTAGTCACTCTATAGCAGTTATGATACATATATTCTACAGAATATTATGCATTTACTAAAAAGAATGAATTAGGTCTATAATGCACTAACTTGATGTTCATGGTATAATCTTTAAGGGGAAAAAGTCAGTTGCAGAATAGAGGGTGTGAGTCATTCTACCTTTGTAAAGAAATGAGTATATGCTGTTTACTGTCTGTCTCTTCACACTGGGATATACATTTGATGGGGAGGTTGCCTATTTTGTTTAGTGCTATGCTTAAATCTTTGCCTAGAACAGTATCTGACACATCGTAGGTGCTCATGTCATTTTATTCAATGAATTCATAATTGCCTATTTTTGTAGGAGCAAGAAGGTGAAAGGGGCCATTCTTGGCTGTTACTTGTAGTTACTTCTGGGGAAAAGGACTATTGGAAGGGGAGGGTAGATAATTAATATTTTCTTCATACTTTTTTTACTTATTAACAATAAACATAAGGTTTTATAATGTAAAAACTCTTTAAAAATTGTTACAGAGGAAAAAGGAAGATAAGCTATAAATGTCATCATATGGAGAGACATTCAACATTTTAGTCACATACACATACACGAAAAGAGAAGAGACAAAACCAGATGGAGTTGTTTGCAGGACAGAGAAGGCTGTGGCTTAGGGGACTGAGTAGGTGTTATTTCCTTCTCTACATTCCACTACATTCATAGGTACTGACTTTTGCATCCATGTAAAAAGATGTATGAATTGAAAATTATTCTTTTTAGTACCAAATATGAGTCTATTCACCACTTGGTATCTGTAACTATTTGCGTTTTATTTATACGCATGAAAAACTCTCAAGTGGCTGCCTTCGCTCACGTGGCTGCTCTCTGTTACTTGGGACTGCTTCTACTCAGCCACCAATACCAGTGCTTGGAATTCTCAGAATACACACACCTTTGGTGAAGAGGCTTCAAGCATGTTGAATTAGTTACTTGGTACTGGAAAAATTCTAGGGCTGTGCCATAACCCAGTCTGATGTAAGCTCCTCGATTGCTGCCATCTTCATAATAATTAGAAGCAGAAAATACAGTAATAACCTGATTAAAGAAAAAGATTGTCAGGTTCATGAAGTTAGTTTTCAAAAGGTCATACAATAAGGTCATAAATGGCTCAATTCTTAAAAAAGCAAAAATCAAACAAAGTTCTTATTCCCTGCAAATTATCCAAGTCTTACTATTTCTTAAGATTCCATTGGAGGAAGACAAAAGTTTCTACTCAGTGTCTCCAGCACTACAGACTCCTAGCCACCTATGCAATATCCCCAATGCATGGCCCTGGACTCCTATATACAATTTTATTGTCAGATCTTGGAGTCCTCTGTAATATTTGCCTTTTCAAATTTTACTTTTCCAAGGAATGAATTCTCTATTTTCTTACCTTGTAATATTTGAGCATTCAAAATAAAACTTTTCTGATATCTCAGTCTTTTTATTTGAGCTGAGTGATTTAGAGGGTTCAGGGGTCCTGAAAATCAGTACTTTAAGGGAAGATAAATATGGGCTGGAACAAAAGTCCATGACCACAGACTTGGGAAGGACTGAGCTTTGGGGCCATAGTTGAATATGGAAAGACAATACTTGTTGGTGACAAGGAACCTGGCTTAGGCTCAGTTCTGTCCTAATGAACAAGTCACTTCAGACAAGCCACTGCTATTTTCTATTTTCTTATTACAAAGAAATCCTAACTACTATTTGCCTTATTCATCTTGCAATGTTATATAAACCTAAAACAAAGTTAAGAAAAACAATCAACATAGAAATGCCACAAAATTTGCTATTCATTGTTATGTACTGTTGTTGACTACAGAAAAAGAGACCTCCTAGGACAACTGGGGACAGGAACCACTTCCCGAGTCTCCACCTCTTCTAGCTTTGTCAACATCACTGAAAGAGCACAACACACACCCTTTTAGTGGTGGTAGTTAAACTGACTGCAGCAGGCAGCTTGCTGGAGATTGCTTATTCAACCAAATGAAGGAAAGAGAGGTTTTGTTTGCTTGTTTGATTTTGTTTTCTGCCCTGCACAAGGAGTGTGCAAAAAGTAGAAGAGAGCAAACTGGAGTCACTGCTGCCTTTTATATACTTTGTGAGGAAAAGCACATCCACAATCCCACTGTATAGGTGAGTTGCCTTACAACTAGTAAAGGATGTAGCTCCATGTGTCAGAATTTCTGTTTCTGGGATTAGTGAAGAGCAGGGAAATAAACCAAATATCTCTAAGGGTGTGGGACAGTGTGGCCCCTTCAGACAACCTATGTGGATCCTCCAGTCTCTGGCTTCTGTTTGATGCTAGGGAAGACATCTTCCCATAGGCTTCAAGTCAGACATACTTTGTGAAGAGGCCATGTTTGGGGGAAGGATGTCTGGGAGAATGTCACCAACAATGCTAGCTTACCTTCCCATCATGGCAGATTTCATACCCTTCAGGCCTACATTCATGAGATCTGATGATCCTCTTCAAGTGGTATTTATTAAGAATATTGGTAGTAATGTCTGGTCCAAAATAGCAGCCCCCTCCTCGGCCTGTGTTTGGGAAACAGCCTTTTGTGCCTCTGGGGTCACTCCACAGAATGTCAATAATCTAGAAACAACAAACCAGATTAGGCTGCTATTTACAAGGGAGAATACATCTCTTTAGAGTCCTGCTTATCTGCCTGAAATATTAATCTAAGGTATCCCAAAGGCTATTTTTTATTCTTCCCTCAAAATTGTTTCATTCTCATCCCTCCATGCATCCTTTCCAGAATATTTTAATGCTCACTTCCAGCCCTATCCCTTTCTGCACAATGACCAAGTTAGCAATAACTGTAACCAAGGTAGTAATACTTAGTAACTTGAAAGAATCAGCCCTTGCCTTTAAAAATCATAACTGTCTCACAACTTTTGAGTGTATGAAGTTCTCTGTCATGTTCAGAGGAGAAAGCAGGTCCTCATAAGGAACACAGAGTAGGTGTCCTAGTATGTTCAAAAAGATTAGGTAGATGTCCCCGCTGTGGAGTGGACCCAGGTTTTCGTCCTGTTGAGCGCACAGCCTGAGGAAGCTCTTACTCTTCCCCATTACAAACAGAGAAAACAGTTCATGTGAAGACATCTCTGCCTCTTCTTCATCTTTTGCCCCCAAAATAAGGACTTTCTCAGCTTCAGTAACATGTTTCCCCAGGGATTGCATTCTATCAGCTGTTCTCCTAAATCCATACTATTAGTATAAATATTTCCTTCTGAGGCTGGAAGAGGCAAATGCAGGTCACATAACAGCCAGGACTGAAGACCTAAATTTCTAAGAATATTTTTCATAGAAAATTGGAAGCTCCTTCTTAATGGCTCTGATCTATATATGTTCCTTTATATAAACTTCTCCTACGACCTCAAAGAGCAGCACTAAAAGCTATCTTTGTCATTAAAAATAGTGAGAACCTTGAGAACCCCTCGGAGTCTCACTCTTGAAATCTTTCAAATCAGGCAATTGGGCCAGTTGACTTATAAAGTACCTCAAAGTCCTAATAGCCCATGATTCTAAAAGTTGTTATTTTATTTTTATTTTATTACTTTTATTACTTGTGCTGAGGATGGACTCCAGGGCCTCATGCATGCTAGGCAAGTGCTCTACCACTGATCAACAGCCCAGCCCCTCTACCTCCACATGTTTCTTTTGAGGGCATGAAAAAGGATGCATTTGAAGTTGTGTAGTTATTCTAGTGGGTTCAAGTCAGGTCTTGAGAACCCTAAATGTTGCTTCACTAGACCTGACTATATACCCGTTTACATGTCTGATATTGAAGGGGAGCTAAAGGTGAGTTGAAGAGAACAGAACTAGCAAGAGAACCACCCTGGAATGATCAGCACCTGGTCAGAACTAGAGAAGCCCTGCACGAGGAACAGCATAATAGCAGGTGCAGAGCTCAGGAGTTTTCTCCCTCCCCTCTGAATTTCAACAATGGCACAACCGTATCCTACAAGTAAACAAATTGCAACCCCTTTACTTTTCTGGTGTTTATGACAAAAATAACACTTGCGTTTTGTATTTGGGGGATTTGATTTGACCTGTGGTGTAATGAAGAAGGAAACATGGATCAAAAAGAGTTGTGTTTTATTAGGAGGGGATTAAGTTTTCGATTTCTACATTGGATATAAATCATTTATAGCCAAAATTACCCCTGGAAAACCTCTTAAATTACCTTAAGGTAAACTATACATGGTTTTATATATGCAACCCTGTACAATAATATGGATATGTAAATGTTTTAAATATGTGATAATGGACATTATATAATAAAGAATATACATGAAAATAAAATCTCACAGCATTTTCCTTTTTTCTCCCTCTTTGCCATATGTAATAGTTAAATTTACTTAAATTAAATGTACATATAATGGAATTCTGTTGAACTAGAATAAGCACTGGCCAAGGAGTTACCTCAAGTAATTATCTAAATCATCGTAGGCAAATCACTTTATCTATTAGGGCTTATTGTTACTGAAGAAATGAGGGAGATACTGTATATCTAACTCTCATTTTACTTTGATTCAAAGTCATAAGGGATAATGTTTTTTAAGAAGTGAGCATCTTCATAATACATTCTGTGAGTTCTGCATTTCTTTCTTTTGTCTGGAAATGATTCACTTGTCTAGGTTTACCAAGGTTGTGGCTGTAACATAGATTTAATTCTGGAACTCACGAAAAATTCTATAAAGGACTCTTTGTTGGCAAAATTAATTCTTCCATAGAAACTATCTCTTTTGCTCAACAACAACCTATGCTCTGAAATGCAAGAGGTTTTGGGTGGTAACTGCATGGAAGATTAAGTATTTGTGACATTCCTTTCTAACAATTTTCAAACCAATATGTGTTAACAGTTTTACTGAGCTGCAGCTTTTATATGACCATATTGAGCTCCTCAATATTCTATTCCCAGCACCACAATAAAATTTTTTTTAAATCTCCTTAGTCTAAAATAAATCTAGACTACAACAAGAGTCCACCTCACACAACTAGGAGGACTACAGTCAAAAGAAGAGACAGAGCAAGGAGTAAAGCTCAGGGGTAGAGCACAGTGCCTAGCACATGGGAGGCCCTAGGTTCAATGGTTCAATCCCCAACCCTCCCCAAAGGACACACAATAACAACCTCTGAAAGAAAATAGGTAAGTTGGAACTCATATATTGTTGGTGGGAATTTAAAATGGTATGGCCACTTGGGAAAACAGTTTGAAATTCTCTCAAATGTTTAACTTTGGAGTTACCTTATCATCCAGAAATTCTACTCCTAAGTATATACCCAAAAGAAATGAAAAGGTATGTGCACACAAAAACTTGTACATAAATGTTCACAGTGGTATTTTCATAATAGCAAAATATGGGAACAAAACAACCCAAATGTCCTTCAACTAATGAATGAATAAACATAATATGGTCTATCCATACAGTGGAATACTATTCAGCAAGAAAAAGAAATAAAGCCAGACATTTTGTATGTGTCCATTTCAGTAACGTGTTTAGAATAGGCAAATCTATAAAAATAGAAAGTATGTAAGCAGTTGCCTACGGCTGGTTTGGAGCAGGGGTGATGAGGATGGGGAATGACTGCTACTAGGTACAGGATTACTTTTTTTGATGGCAAAAACATTCCAAAATTAGATTCTGGTGATACCTGTAAATAAACCAAAAACTACTGAACTGTAGGCTTTAAATAGATGAGTTATACAGGACATGAATTATATCTCAATAAAGGTGTAAAAAATATAGTAATGAATTCAGAGGGAACAATATGGTCTGCTTAAAAAGGTAAGTCACTTTTTATCTATATATTGTAAAGGACAACATCATCTATGCTGGTGTCCTCATTGCTACTCTGCTGAACACTTTGATTACCTACCTGCTCCCATTCTTTCTTTGATAACTGTTCAGAAGAAACATCTTTTGGTGTGATTATCCCAGACATGATGATTTCACCTACTTTCATTTTCTCTGGCTCAGTGGAGTTTCGTGACGCTGGAGGTAGCAGCACAGATTTCATCTACAAAACAAATCCGTGTTTCAGACAAACTCACTGCTTATCGTACTGCATGCAGACATTTCAGTACCAGCCAGAGTTCTGTCGATATTGTTGTGCATCACCCCAGTCCATCTCACCCACCTCCTATGTCTCATCAACCCATCCATGTCTGTAAAGTAGGCCTGTTAAATTGTTTGCACATCTTCTCAACTAGAGGTACTACCCTACAGGGAGAGAACTGCATTCGCGTTTCTAAGGGATCCCAGATGCACACATGTAGGTGCTAGGCATGTTCTAAGGTATTACTGCAGGAAATGGAAGATGTTAAGTGGAGGGAAAGCTAGTTTTCTTTGAGCTTTTGTCTAAACCTGGGGCTTGGAGTTCACAAACATCTCTTAAAAGGATAGCTGCTTTCATTTTGTTGTGTTTTCTAGGAAAAATGAGGGAAAAGTATATCTGTGTTTAGGAAAATTCTTAAAGGGGACATAGGTTGAAAACTTTGGAAGCCCTTCAACCTAAATGCAGTATAGTTCTCAACCTGAGCAATCAACAACTGATTGTGTTCTCTAATCCTAGTAGCAGAGCTTCTGTGTTTCTTTGGAAAATAAAATGCCTTTCTGACAGCATGTCAACTATTACAATCCCCCTGCATTCTCCCACACAGCCCGAGCCTGTAATTTTATACTTATTTCTTTATAGCACTACCCCTTCACACAAAACAATGTTAAACTATACTTCTATATGGTGGCTATAGTTCAATGATGGGCAATACTCTGTGGCAGGCACTTAGTTTCTTCCATAAACTACAGTGTGTATGAAATCTTGCCTTTATTTTTCAAAAATAAAATGAAATCTTATTCTGAAGTCTTGTCTCATTCAGCTGGTAGAAATTGAATCTCAGTTGTTATTAACTAGTTCATAGCCTACCTTCCCTGTTTTCCTTCAGTAAATGTCCTCAGGTTTTATGCAGAATAGAATATTCTAGGAGAACCCTCTGGACCTAGATCCACACAGTTCTTTTCTGATAAGCTCATTGGGCAAGGCTACATGGTCCCGTAAACATGCATTGCTATGTAGTTTTGAAGAGCATTTAGGATGGGGATACTTCACCCCAGCTCCCGCACCACACCACCACTTTCTCTTGGGGGGTCCAACTGGCTAATCCTTTCCCATACCCTCTGCTAGGGAGTTTGAAGAACACTAAACCAGAATCTTAGTCTTGTAGAATCTTCCTTTTCTACCCCTCTGACCTGCTCACTTTACAAAATGCCTTTAATGAACCCAGAAGGGAGGTTGCCATCAGGTTTCCCAAATACTACCACTACCCTATTAAAAAAACATACCATGCTCACAGGTGTAAGCCAGGAAGTATGGTCACTCTGACAGCTGGAAGGTCTTATGGGATGGGAAAGTGGGGGTTAATAAATTTGACTTAAAAGTCTACTTTTGTATCTCAGCTGAAAGTTCCAGAAAGTCAAACCTAATACTTTCATTACAATTCAATTATATTTATTTAATATAAATATGTACTGCCAGCTCAACTTCAATCTAGGTGCGGTAGAAGACACAAACAATATACAAGTCAAATTTCTGTCTTTAAAACCGTTCTTATGAACAGGTGGAACAGTGATCCCTGATGAGGGGTGAAATTTGGGGTATCCTGGGAAAATTACTGGCCCAAAAACTTCTTCCATGATCTGTCTTGGTGACTAAAAATCAGACCTCAGATCCAAGAAACAGAAAAAGAAGAGAGAGCTGGAAAAACAAGCTATAGGTTTGGTATTTACTATATGCTACTTTCTTCATCTAGGTTATTATATTTAATATTTCCAATAATGCAGTATTGTAGGTATTTTTATTAGTATATGTTTGTGATACATAATAATTACATTCATTGTGGGGACTTGGTACATATACATATTACATCTTAATCATTTTTACTTCCCCTTCCTCCTCTCCTGGCCTTCCCATCATCCCAACCCCATTTCCCTTCCCATCTCTACAAAGTCTACCTCTTTCTTGTCATCTCTCTCTTATTTTGCTCTCTAAATTATTTATATTTTGTGTTTCTCATATAAGAGAATCCGTGAGATATTTAATTTTCCAGGTCTGATTTATTTGACTTTGCATTATGGCCTCAAGATGTATCCATTTTCCTATAAATGACTCAAATTTATCCTTCTGTATGGCTCAGTAGTGCAGTAGGTATTTTTATCTTTAACTTATAAGTAAAGAAACTGAGGCTTATAAAGCTTTAGTATCTTGCCCAATCACCCAGCCAGGAAGTGGCAGAGACAGTATATAAACCTAGCTAGATCTGTTTGATATCAGATCTTCACAGTCTTTACTATGTCAAGGTAGCTCTCAACTTCAGAGACACGTTCTCATAATCTCAAATAACCTTTGATAGAGCTGGCTGTTCAGGCTAACCTCAGGAAAGTACAAGTTTTTAATGTGAGAAATTGGTATGGCTGCCATGGCTAATTAGCACTATATCGCAGGGCAGGTGGTAGTGGAGTGTAGCATTCATGCCATGTGCTTGCCAACATTTGACTGACAAAAACATCATGTTCCCTTGCTCTTGGCTAGAATAATATACACTCACTGTGTTAAAACGACTATCTCATTTTGATCAAAATGTCTTACTGGCTTGACATTCACTGATAGCATGAGAAAGGATGCCTTAAACTTAGGATGGCCTTAATTTTTATTATAACTGGGATTTTTTTTTTTTAGTAGAAGGAAGCACTATTAACAATTACACCAGAACAACAGGCATAAACCAGGAAGTACAGGCATCAGGTGGTGAGGTGGAGGAAGGAGGGACATAAAATCATCAAAGATTCAAAAAAGGGGTTGTGAGAAAATTTCTTTTGTCTTAGGTTTGTCCTGCTTCCATCTTAAATCTCTTAGGAGATATTCAACAAATGTCAGGCACTTACTACATCTAAAGCGCTGGGTTTTTATCAGTGAACTGAATAAGCAAGGGAATATAATAAAAAACAGAACCATGATTCCTTATATAGTTTTGGTAACTTATAAATTATAGGATATATACAAGGGGCTTGAGAGCAAAAAAGGGGGATCTGACTTAGTCTGGAGATTGTAGTAAGCTGAAATTGAAAGGATTAGATGACAGCAGCAATATTATTCACATGTGTAGAGGCTCAAAGTGTGACAGGGATCACATTTTTTTACTCTTATCAGATTCAATTCCAGCTCTAGGCCCCCATGTGCCCAGATTAGTAGGAAGTTGACTGTCAGTCCTGAGGGGTAATGGCTTAGGTTTCCCACTAGGACCATATACCATCATCTGGCTCCATATGCCCAAATGGCACCCACTGTGTCCCTAACTTGGGGCCTTTCCATCTTGGCTTGGCTCTGATAAAGGAAGACAAGTCTAATTACTCTGTAAGGCCCATCCAAAGATTCCTTTACTAAGTGTGAACTCTACAGGTACCATATAACCACTTTCTCAGAAGTTCTATACAAGTTCCTGTTCTGCTTCTTTTGTATTTAATATGCTTATTTAGGGTTAAAATATTTCAAAAATAATTATCCTGGTCCATTTGTAGTATAATGAAAGCATAGCAGTTCAGAAATAAATTGCTATATGATTCTACTTATATGAAGGAGCTAGAGTAGTCAAATTCATAGAGACAGAAAGTGGAATATGGGTTACTGAGTCTGGAGAGAGGAGGAAAATGGGGAGTTATTATTTAATCGGTACAGTTTCAGTCTGGAAAGATAAAGTTTTGTAAATGGATGCTCACAGTGGTGATAGCTGCACAACAATATGAATGCACTTATTGCCACTGACCTATGCACTAAAAGTAGTCACAGTGGTAAATTTTAAGTTATCTATATTTTACCAATGAATTGAGATTTTAGTTTTTTAAATATCAAAATTTTTCACTTTTAGAAGCTTACAATATGCCAACACTTCATTTTTCCACTTTGAACATGAATTTTTTTTTGAACATGAATTTTAAAAAATAAATTCTACATATAGAAGTTACCCATTTAGTTCTTTATCAAGCAATCACAGATTTTCTTAAAACTTACACTAATCATTTCAGTGTTATAATAACCACTAAAGTACAAATCAATTCAAAATAATAAATGAATAGTGGTACATATCACATAATAAATCCCTGAGACAGACTCATGCAAATATCACTACTTACTTTGTTTCTTTCTATGCAGTGAAGTAAATTCAAGTCTGTGGATTCAGCTATCCCACCATGTATGACCAGGATTTTGTTGTCAATGATGGCACCAATTGGGAGCCAGGTGTAGACGTCTTCCAAGGTTTGCAAGATTTTTTTTCCATGTAGCTGTAAATAAGAGCTTATGTAAGTTTTGCTTTTCTGGTAAGTTCAGTTTATTGCATAGTCCTGATGTATGAAAAAAAAGCAATAGTTTTCATGCCACCCAAAGGAAATCAGCCAGGAGCTACTACCCAACTAACATGTATTAATAATGGCTTTTTATTCTGTTTTGTTTTTGCAGTACTGAGGATTGAACCCAGGAGCACTCTACCACTGAGCTACCTCTGCAGCCCTTTTAAATTTTAAGACAAAGTCTTGCTAAGTTTCCCAGGCTGGGCTTGAATTTACAGTCCTCCTGCTTCAGTCTCCCCAGCAGCTGAGAGTACAGGTATGTGCCACCATGCTTAGGTTTTTTTTTAATAACTTTATTATCGAACACACACACATATAAAAATTAAAACCATTCAAAGAAGAACAATAAAAGGGAAAAAAAACTACAATAATATACAGTAGAACTATACAGTAGAACTCAACCAAAACAAAACTGAAAAGCACTTAAACATTTTTCCATATAACTTAAAAAAGCATCTCAAGCATCAACAAGACACCAGAGGATGTGATTTGTTTCAGAAAGATCCCCAACACCAACACTGAACAAATAGTGGTCTGGAAAAAAACTCCAGTTAGCTAGCAGCCTCCACATAAGCCAAGCTTCTCCCTAATTTAAATTTTAATACAGTCATATGACACGCGATGGAAACACAATCCAAGAAATATGTTATTAGCCATTTTATCCGTGTGTATCCTTAATTACACTATCAGTTTCTCACACTAGAGAAAATATTCGGTATCTACACATATGTGTCCTATTTATTTCACTTAAAAGGATGGCCTCAATATGCATCCATTTAGCTATAAATGTCTCTAGTTTCTCATTCTTTATGGCTGAGTAGTACTCAATTTTATTAAAAAACATACACATCTTCTTTATCCAGTTTCCAGTTGATGGGCACTTGGGCTGTTTCCAAGCTTTAGCTATTACGAACGGTGCTGCTATAAACATGGGTGTACATATATGGCTGTGGTATGATTCTTTTAATTCTTTTGGGAAGATACCCAGCAGGGGGATAGCTGGGTCGAATGGGACCTCTAAGTCTAGTTCTTTGAGGGATCTCCATACTGATTTCCACAGTGGTTGCACCAGTCTGCACTCCCACCAACAATGGAGAAGGGTTCCTTTCTCCCCACACCCCCGCCAGCATTTGATATTGGATGATTTCTTAAAAGCAGCCATTCTTTCTGGAGTGAGGTGGAATCTCAGTGTTGTTTTCATCTGCATCTCTCCAATGACCAGCAATGTTGAATATTTTTTCATATATTTATTTGCTTCTTTTACTTCTTTGTCTGAGAAATGTCTGTTCATTTCAGATGCCCATTTTTGAACTGGGTCTTTGAATATGGGGGGTCTGATTTTTTTCAGTTCTTTATATATTCTAGAGAGTAGTCCTTTGTCTAAGGTATAGTTGCTGAAAATTTTTTCCCCCATTGTAGGTTGTCTCTTAGCTCTGTTGGTGGTTTCTCTTGCAGTCCAGAAGCTTTTTAATAAGATAAGATCCCAGTTGTTGATTTTTGTGCAAGTTTCCGTGCCGCTAAGGTTTTGTTCATAAAGTGTTTTCCTATGTCAATGTCTTCAAGAGTTCTACCTAATTTATCTTCCAGCAAGTTTAGTGTTTCTGTTTTAATTTTTAGATCTTTAATCCACTTCAATCTTATTTTAGTGCATGGTTATAGACATAGGTCTAGTTTTAATCTTTGGCAGGTTGAAATTCAATTTTTCCAACACCATTTATTAAATAGGCTATCATTCCTCCAATGAGGGTAGTTGGCTCCTTTGTCAAAGATGAGGTGGGTGAGTATGTCTGGAGTTGTTTCTGCATCTTGTAATCTATTCCACTCATCCTCGGGTCTGTTTCTTTGGCAGTACCATGCTGTTTTTATCACAGAAGCTTTGTAGTATAGTTTCAAGTTGGGGATTGTAATACCCCCAGCCATGCCTCTGTTGGCTAGAACTGCTTTTGCTATTCTAGGTCTCTTCTGGTTCCAAATGAATTTTTGGATTGTTTTCTCTAGTTCTGTGAAATATATTGTTGGAATTTCAATCGGCATTGCATTAAACCTATATAATAGTTTTGGAAGTATGGCCTTTTTCACTATATTGGTTCTTCCTATCCAGGAACAAGGGATGCCTTTCCATTTTCTTATATCCTCCTCAATCTCCTTTTTCAAAGTGCTATAATTTTCAGTGTAGAAGTCTTTTGCTTCCTTTGTTCACGCTTAGCTTTTTATTCTGTAGTTTTGATACTTTGACATCTTGGGGCCTTGCCAAACTGGAGGAGAGATTGCCCCTTCCAGGGCTAATTCCTAAAGATAGTAAATGACTTTCATATGCAAACCAACTAATCAAGAGCAGCACACACCTCCAAGACTTCTTTTATTGGGCTTTCACACTCAGAGCCAATAACTCTTGCCCTAACCATTCCAGGGCCAAGTACTAGACAACTAGGGCAAATCCTTATGCCCCAGAGCAGAGTGACATTATTCAAACTAGTCAATCTTAAACTTTGTGTTTGTTTGGTACCAGGGATCAAACTCAGGACCTTGCACTTGCGAGGCAGGCGGCAGAACCACTGAGCTAAATCCCCACTATTCAATCTTAAACTTGATTGCACTGAGATGCCTTGTCCATTCCCTTACAAGAGAACCACAAAAAAGGCACCTGTCTATGCTTTCCCCTGGCTCCCTCTGCCTTCTAACTGATTCTGGTACTTCCTTTCCTATGTGGTCCCCCCTGTGTGGCATCCAGTGTCTCTTGTTTCTAGGCAACTGTGAATAAAAACCTTCCTTCCTGACAGTCATTTTTACGTCTGCCTGTTTTACCATGCCTGAATAAAACAAATCCTAGGCGGATACCTTTAAAGCAATGGAATACGTTCTAGCTACACTGGAATGGACACAAAAATTACAATAAAAAAAACTTACTTTAGTATATAAAGAAAATATGAGACCCTATCATTGCAAAGGCTTCCTGCTGTGCTTCTATTTTATTAGTATGGATTCTGACTAGTTGAACCCATCACCTTTCCTAAACAACAATTCAGGCTTTGTTGGCTCTTTTTTCTATGTATCAACACCAGAGAACGCACCCAAAACGTATATACCTTACCTTATATTTATTCAAAATTTCTTTTGTGAAGCCATACCTGGAAAAAAAAAAACAGGATTTAAACTATTAATTGTTAGTAACTCCTACTTATGAGTCATGAAAAAAAGGGAGCCCTTGACATGTCACTATCACCAGTACCAGGAACTCAAGAAACTAGACTTCAGTTGCAACTATTACTTACCAAAGTCTTTGCTAGGCATGGTGGGAAAGAACAAAAGCAGCCAATAGCATCCTTCTTACTCCGAAGGAGCTTACAGCTTAATTGGGGAAAGAAAACAGATTTTCATGAAATAATCAGAAGACACAAGAAAGCTGTGGTAGGCGCAGGTTCTGTAAAGGCCGCAAGTTTTTTAAGAGGTGTGCTGTGTGCTGGAGGAAGCTGTGTGGCAAAAGGCTTTTCATTCAGATAGAATTTCTCAGATGTCCTATGTTTTATAGTAAACAATCAAAAAAAAAGACTAAACAAAGATAATGACATAGGTCATGAAATGAACTTATTGAGAGTTTTAATTGTAAGTACTGGGGAATTTTAATGCCTCGCTAGCTAAGGGAGATTTAATGATACAGTTTTTTTTCAATTACTTTTCCTTGCTTTAGGATGATAATATGTATTCTTTTTTTTTTTTTTTTTTTTTTTTTTTTTGGTACCGGGGATCGAACTCGGCTTCTTGGGCTTGCACAGCTGGCAGTGAGACCACTTAGCTAAATCCCCGGCCCATAATATGTATTCTTAATAAGCAACACAGTAAAGTAGGAACACAGAACACCCCAAGTTTTCATGTCCTTTCAGGTTTCTACAATGTAACATTATGTTTTCTGTGATGAAGACCCCTGTGCTCACCAAAAGTATATGTGTTGTCAAATAAATTTGCACCTTGCAGCTTCTTTCTCTGAAACACTAAACACAGTTAACTATACCATTCCTCTGGAAAATGTCTTCTTTTGGATTTTATAACAGTAAAGTAACTTTTGGTTTTCCTCCTACCTTTCTGGCTATTCTGAAGCTCCTTTGCAAATTCTCCTCTACCCCGCCTTAAATGTTGAAACGCCTTTAGATTCTGTCCTAGGCTCTCTCCTCCCTTCACCTTCTCCCTTAGCAATCTCATCCCTGCCCATTCAGGGCTTCAGTTACTGTCTAGTATCAACACCATAGAGCAATACTCCAGGCTGCACTTTGTTTCTGACCTCTGGACACATATACTCAACTGTTTACTGAACAGCACCTCAGATCAGCTTACTCCACATCGAGCTCTGCACTCTCCTTCAGAATGATGTTGTTATACCCCTAACCTCAAGACAGGAACTTGAAGATCATCCTCGATTCCTTCCTCCTTCCAGGCCCTCATATCAAGTTACCGACCCTTCAGTCACCATTGCCTAACGTCCTCTTGAATCTATTTCTTTGTATCTCCATTGCCACTGCACTATTATAAGTGAGAATCTATTATCTATCTCTTTAACTGCTTCCTAACTGACTCACTGGATTACTCTTGTCCTCTCCATACAACTCTTCATGCTACATTTTAAAAACACAAATTATATGATATTCTTTAATGATATTACCTTGCCCATAGAAGTCCAAATTCTTTGTACCATTCAACCCTTTCTTATATCTTTAGCACTATTGGTACCTTCTTATCTCTCATTCTATACTTCTGTATTCTTGGAATTCTTTGAAGTCTAAAATGTCTTGTTCCAAGCTCTAAGTAAGTGATTCCCTCACTGCGCAACAACTCTTTCCCATACTTCTCTCTCGACTGCCTAATTTGCCCTTCAGGTCCTAGGCTAGTCCAATTCTTGTATGGGAAAACTTTCTATCACCCCTCATACAGGGTTGGATGATAAATGTGATAAGTTACAAAACTTATCACATTTGAAAACTTGTTCAACACGGTGTTCAACATCACTGGTCATTTGAGAGATGCAAATGAAAACAACCCTGAGATTCCACCTCACCCCAGAAAGAATGGCTGCTATCATGAAATCAACCAATGACAAATGCTGGCGGGGCTGTGGGGAAAGAGGAATCCTGCTATATATAAACTCTTTTTCAAATGGGAAGGGGAACAAGAGATGGTGGGAGTGGGGAGGGAAGGAAGGGCAAAAGGATTTAAAGAAAAAAAGAATTGAAGAAAAAATTGAAATTGATCTTTTGCAAATGGGGAAGGGAAGAAGGGTTGGAGGGAAAGGAAGAGAACAGGACAATAAAAGAATTAAGGGCCGGGGATTTAGCTCAGTGGTTCCGCTGCCTGCCTCGCAAGCACAAGGACCTGAGTTCCATCCCCAGTACCAAAAAAGAAAAAAGAAAAAGAAAAGAATTAAGATGTGTTACGTACATGTACAAATTCCCCATGATGAATGTGATCAGTATGTACTGCAAACATGTACTAATATTTTTAAAAAATAAACTATGTGGGCAGGGGCTGTGTGTCTTTCATTAACTTTTTCTGGTTTTGGTTTTTTGAGACAGTGTTTCATTATGTAGTCCGTGCTGGCCTCCAATGTGGTATCCTCCTGCCTCAGCTTCCCAAGTGTTGAATTATAGGCATGTGCCACCACACCTGGCTTCTTTCTTTAACTATTAAAGACACTAGATAAGTATAATTGGCTAGCTTAAAAAAATGAAAGAATAAATGGCATGCCCAAATAGAAGTATTGAGCTATTTTATATTAATGGGCTTCTGATAATAATTATGGGACTTTTTAAATTCATAGTCTCAGCATTTGCTTTCTCACACATTGAGAATTAGAATGGAAACTCTGTTCCCAGGGTAGGTGTCAAAAGGCCCAAAAGATAAAACTAATTTCAGTTGCTGACCTTTGATCAAGGCACCCAAAATCCCAGGACCAAAGGCATGAAACATGCCATACCTTCTATTGCCCTAGAGCAAATTGATTTCTGTTTTTCTTAAAGTGAGAAATGAAGAGGAGGAGGAGGAGAAAGAAGAGAAAAAGCACATTTGTCACCAACCATGCCTTTCTGAAAAAATTCTTAAGCCATTTAACCAATCTTTATTCCTCAAATCTCTAGTGAGTCAGGTAGTTGAAATGCTATGTTACAGTTATTCTCAAAACTCCTTATGAACAACTGTGCCAGAAGCAAATACCCGGTCATAAAAAATACACACATCAGTGGACAACATGGTTCTCATTTCTGAGACAACATTTGAAGCAAGCCAGAAGAGTAGCAACAGAACAATTCCATCTAAGTCTGTGTGTAGAACCTATCATTCTCCCAAAACTAGCTTAACACACCTACCCAATGTTGGCCTAGGAGCAACAGAAAGAACACTGAAAAAGGGAAAAGGAAGAGCAAGACTGGAAGAAAAGAGAAGAAGGGGGCTTCAGAGAAAATGATACTCAGTTGAAGACTAGGGTGGTGAAAAGGGGTAAGAATTGAGGTCTCCTTGAGATTCCCCTCATTTCTCCTTCTCTACCCTCACCTCTATCTGCTGGGAACTGAAAAAGGCAGCATTTTGCAGAATGGGGAATAAAAGAAGAAATCTGAAGGCTGAGGTTACCTCATATTCATCATAAAATCTTCATGGTTCCCTCTGTTCAAGTGTATGTCCTTGGGGTAGACAAGAAAACTTACAAGCAGGATCATTAGGACCTCTATGGAATTTCTTCCTCTATCTACAAAATCACCATTAAAAAGATATGGGTTGTTCCCTGAAGGGAGACCATTCTGTGGAAGAAGAAAAAGAAAAACAACCAGTTAAAAGAACGTTCCTAAAAAGTAAGGCTTCGTACATAATGTTCCTGTGGATTTGAAGAAGAGACGCCAAGTCAGTTCTTTCGCTGAAAAATCTGCTCTCTTGGTTGAGCCAGTCTCCTTCTTTTAGGGCAGGCAGCTCCTGCAAGGGACCTGCAAGTAAAAGATTCACTTGGAAAAGCAAGATCCCAGGGAGGAAAGGGCTTGGTATTCTGTCCATCGTCTACTATGAGTTTTCTCTAAAAGGAGTTGATCTTTGTGCTATCAAAAATGCCTGCTCTCATCTCTTCCTTTTCTCCTGAAGAGGGAAACTTCTATCCAAGAAGAATACTAAACTAAGAAGCAGAAATTGTTTGCTCCCAGGGGCCCAATATTTAACTTCTCTCGGTTGCAATTCCCTCAATTTGCAAGCAAAAGGAAGATGATACCATATCCCTGTGGATCTCCTGTGAGCATGGACATGAAAGTATCCAGGCAAGAGGAAGGTGTACATGAGGTGTGAGCAAGGCAGATACTCCAGTGGACACAGATGCAACCACTCCTGGTGGCTACAGCTGGCACATATTCTGGCTGATTGCTGGCTGGGCCATAATAGTTGTTAGACATTTTGAATACCACTCCTGAGCATGAGCTATTTTTAAAGGCAATGTTAGCATGAAAAGCAGCTGAGCAGAGGACAAAGGACCGGATTTATAATAGCTATCATTTAGTCCTATATTACAAAATTCTAGAGACAAAAGAAGTATATGTACCATGGTTACATTTTCTGTATCATGCTAAGGATACTGGATATCCTGGAATATATATCCTGATAAGGAAATGGCTGAGTGCATTTCTGTTGCATAGTAAGATAAATCCTGCCTTTAAAAACATATTGTCTTAAAAAATATATTGTCTTAAAAATATATTACAAAGAAAAAAGTAAATTACTCATATATCAAAAAGAAATATTTTCCTTCAAAAATTTATCTTCTGGAAATATTATGAATATTACTATTAATTAATATTTAATATATATTCTAGTTATATCAATCCTTTTCAAACTATTTTAAATTTATTTGTTAGATTTCAAACTACATAAGGTTTTATTACTTTATACTTATCCTCCTGTTCACATACATTTTAAATTGTTCATAGCAATATAATGAAAAGAGTTGAAAACTATAACACAAGTTATAACACATAATTTAGGGATTCCAGAAATCATTTATGCAGTGTAATATGTTCTGAAAATAAGTGGAAACAAACAAGCAGTGGCAGAGTGTAATAAGAAGACTAATATTCTAGTCTAGCTCCACTTACTACTCAGGTGTTCTTGGACCAGTTATTTAATCTTTTCATTTATAAAATGGGGATGATGATTTTTTTTCATTAAGTTTACTGGTACATTTTAGGTATACAATACAGTTACATTCATCATTGGGATCTTGT
>NW_004624829.1:3591791-3620694 GCF_000247695.1 Heterocephalus glaber | reverse complement strand
TTTTTTTTTTTGGTACCAGGGATCGAACTCAGGACCTTGTGCTTGAAAGGCAGGCGGCGGAACCACTGAGCTAAATCCCTGGCCCTTCCTATATCTTTAATAGTAGCTTGATTACACTTTCAGTGGACAGTTAACTCTATGTTACTAATGCTGAATTCTTTTCTATCATTAGTGGAGGTATGGTTGTCACATTTACTAGATATCTGCTGTATGTCAATATTTGATTTGTTTTAGTGTTTATACCATAATTATAAATTTCTTTTCTAAGGTTAGGGGTGGTACATTAATAGTTCTTATGGTATGTCAATATCCAGTTTGTCTTGGATGATATTACTGGGCTTATTTACTGAACACTTCCAGGGTTGCATAGTTGTTGCTATCAGAAGGTTTTCTCTATATGCCAATACCCCAATTACCTTTGTTACATTAACAATACTATGGTCCATCTCTGGAGAACTGGGTGCTGGGCCAATTACACTGTATTCTCCCTTCCCAAATTAAGAGAGGTGGTCATATCTTGGGACAGAGAAAAAGAACTATAGTTAGCCATGCTCTGAGTGCATCACTGAAAAGCAGACTAAAGAGATCTCCATACTAGCAACCAAGTCTTTCCACTATAAATGACCACAAATCTAAGCACAAAAGAAACAGACAACAACAAAAACAATAGAAACCAGAGAAAACAAGGCAACAGACTGCCTCCTCAAACTCCCAATTCCCCCAAAGCCAATTCATGGGGCGTCGAGGAGGAGGACAGTAAAATCCACACAGCCAAATTATTTTTAAAAATAACAGAGGAGATTTAAAAAAACAGATCAAAAAGATGCTCAGCAGGCTCACAAAGACATAATTAAACAGAAAATGGATGTAATAAACAAAATGATCAGGCAGCTTACAGAAGATACTAATAAAAGCTAGCTGAGCTAAACAAAAAGATATAAAACATGAATGAGCAGTTTAGCAAAGAGTTTGAGTCCATGGGAAGGCCCTAAACAGAAATCCAGATTTAAAATTCTATGGAGAGTATGGGGACCAGAAGCGATCATTGTGAGAACAGAATATCAGAGTTAGAAGATAGGGATGCTTCAAAGACAAATTACTCAGAGATACCTTAAAAGCATGAAGACAACTGGGCTGGGGATTTAGCTCAGTGGCACTGCGCCTGCCTTGCTGGCTCAAGGTCCTGTGTTCAATCCCTGGTACCAAAAAAAAAACAAAAACAACAACTGAATTCAATTGCTGTTAGATGACACAAGATTAATCTAAGATTCATTGGAATTAATGAAAAATCAGAACACAACACAAAAGGTTTTAAAAACCTGTTTACAGAAATAATAGCAGAGGGCCGGCAATGTAGCTCAGTGATGCCATGCCTGCCTGGCAAGTTCAAGGTTCTGAGTTTGATTTCCAGTATGGAAAAAAAAAAAGCAGAAAACTTACCAAATATAGGGAATGAATTACACAGTTAAGTGAAGCATATAGAACCCCAAATAGCCATGATCAAAAGAGAACCTCTCCACATCACATCATAGTCAAAATCCCAGAAGTCCAACACAGGAACAGATCTTAAAAGCTGTTAGAGAAATGAGAAATTAGAGACATTTACAGCTAAATGGATGCACATAGAGGTGATACTCTTAAGTGAAATAAATAGGACACATATGTGTAAATACCAAATAGTTTCTCTGGTGTGAGAAACAAAGTGTAAATAAGAATCAAAAGGCATAATAGATAATGTGAAATAGGAAGAAAAGGTCCAAAGGGGAAAGGGAAGTGAGAAGGATTGGGGAAAGGAAAGAAGGGGAATGGAATTAATATGAGAAAAGAAAAAAATGGAAACAAAGTCTTTATAAATAGGTAGGGGGGTTAAAGGGAGGGCAGAGGAATGGGGAAAAATAAGAACCAGGATATATTATGTAAAGGTACAAATTTCCAATGATGAAAGTCATATTGTATACCTAAAATGTACCAATAAAATTAATTTTAAAAAGCTGTTAAAGAAAAGTAACAAATCATTCATAAAGGTAAACTCATCAAAATTACAGCAGACTGCTCAACACAAACTTTAAAGGACAGGAGAACATGGAGTGAAATGGTTCAAGCCCTAAAAGATAATAACTTCCAACTTAGGCTTACATATCCTGCAAAACATTCAAAATTGATGAAGAAATGAGGAAATTGCATGACAAAGAGTACTTCAAGAAATACATAACCACCAAACCAACACTCCAAAAAATTCTCAATGATATTCTAGAAAGAGACAATGAAGCCAGCAACGCCAAAACAATCTAATAGAATGAATACATTAGGCAGGATGATCGGTTAAGCATAAAGGAGAAAAAAAAAGTAAATCATTAACAAGAAAACAATGCAATGACAAGAATAAGTCAATATCTTTCAGTAATAACTCTTGATTATACAATCAAAAGACACAGATTGGCAAAATGGATCATGAAACAAAACCCAACAGTACACAGTACATTAAGTCCCCAAAGGTTTGAAAGTCAGATTCGTTCATAAGTCCGACAAAGTGAGTCTTATACACCTTTGACAAAAATGTATAATGAAAAGCTTTTCCTGTTGCTTCTGGACATCCTGGGCTCTGATTGAGTATTGTACTACTATACACTGTCACACTGTACAATAAGCACACAGCAACACAACTATGACGATGTCTGGCAGACATGAGCTACTTTATTTGTTCGCATCTTGAATGTTCATAAGTCAGGGACTTACTGTATAAAAGAAGTACATTACAACCAAAAAGATTAAGATTAAAAATTAAAGGCTGGAAAACAATATTCCATGCAATGGAAACCCAGAGAAAAGCAAGGGTAGCTATCTTAATTTCAGACAAAGTAGATTTCAAGTGAAAATTGATCAGAAGAGGCAAAGAAAGTCACTACATATTGGTCAATGGAACAATTGAACAGGAAGAGATAACAATTATAAACATATATGCACCAAATCAGTGTGCTCAACTTCATAAAGCAAACACTACTGGACACAAAAGATCAGGTAAACACTAACACAATTATAGTGGGAGTTATCAATACCCCAATGTCACAAACAGACAGATCAATTAGACAAAAAAAAAAAAATCAACAAAGAAGTATCAGAAAAGAACCAAACTTTCAAACAAATGAACTTAATAGTTACATACAGAATGTTCCCCCCAACAACAGAATATACATTCTTCTATGCAGCACCTAAGATATTCTCCAAAATAGAGCACATACTAGCCTATAAAGCATGCTTAAATAAATGCAAGTTAAAAAATTATGTCATGCATATTACCAGATCATAATGCAATGAGACTAGAAATCAATGGCAAAAGAAACCACAGAAATTATGCAAACACATTAAAATTAAACAATATCTTCTTGAATAATGAATTGGTCACAGAAAAAGTCAAGGAGGAAATTAAACAGTTCCTAGAATCAAATGATGATGCCAGTATAATATACCAGAACCTATGGAACATAATGAAAGCAGTCCTACAAAGGAAGTTTATAGCTGTGAATACCCACATCAGAAAACAGAACGAACCCAAATAAATAACCTAGTGCATCTCAAGGTCCCAGGAAAACAAGAATAATCCAAATGCAAAGCTAATACAAGGAAGAAAATTGTAAAGATTGAGCAGACATTAATGAAATTGAGATTTAAAAACAAAACAAAGAACTAATGAATCAAAGAACTGGCTCTAGGAAAAAATAAACAAAACAGACAAACTCTTAGCCAATCTTACCAAAGGAAAGAAAAGACCCAAATGAATGCAATTCGAAATGAAAAAGGCTAAAACATAGTAGACACCACCAAAGTCCAGAAGATTATTAATAACTACTTTGAGAAACTATACTCTAATGAAATGGAGAATTCAGAAGAAATGGATAGATTCCTAGATACATATGAACTACCAAAGCTGAACCAAGAAAATATAAAAACCCTGAACAATCCAATAACAGTAAATGAAATTTAAGAAGGAATTTTAGAAACTACCCATCAAGAAAAGTCCAAGTCCTCATGGATTTACTGCTCAATTCTACAGTGACTTTAGAGAAGATGTAATGCCTCTATGCCTCAAACTCTTTCATGAAATTGAAAAGGAAGGTGTATACCGAAAGTCATTCCTAGAAGCCAGCATTATCTTGAATCCAAAACCAGAAAAGAACTCAATGAAAAAAGAGAACTACAAGCCAATCTCTTTATTGAACATAGGTGCAAAAATCTTCAATAAGATACTGGAAAACAGGATGCACAAATCATAAAAAAGATCATACAACATAACCAAGTAGGATTCATCCCAGAGATACAGGAAAGAATGAATATACACAAATCAATACATGTAATACAACATATAAACAGAGCAAGAACAAAAATCACATGATCATCTCAATAGACACAAAAAAGGCTTTTGACAAAATTCAACATCCATCTATGATAAAAAAAAACCTTAAAGAAAATAGGAATAGAAGGACCGTCTCTCAATCTGATAAAAGCCATTTATGACAAACCAATGGCCAACATCATATTAAACGAGGGGAAAACTGGAGATTTTCCCTCTAAAATCAGGGAGAAGAGAAAGAAATCCACTATCTCCATTGCTATTCAATATAGCTCTTGAAACATTAGCCAGAGCAATCAAGGAAGAGAAAAGAAGAAAGGAGTCAACTTATTATTTGCAGATTAAATGATCCTCTGCATAGAAGGTCCAAAAAATTCCACCAAAAACTTTTAAAATTAATAACTAAATTCAGTAGCATAGTAGGATACAAAATCAACACACAAAAATCAATAGTATTGCAGCATACCAATAATAAACTCACTGACAAACAAATTAGGGAGAAAATTCCTTTTACAATAGTATCAAGAAAAATTAAATACTTAGAGTTTAACCAAGGAAGTGAAAGACCAAACACAATAAAAACCAATATCATTTCTCACAGCACTGGAGGAAAAAAAAATCTAAAATTCATATGGAACCAAAAGAGACCCTGGATAACAAAAGCAATTCTGAGCAATAAAAGCAAGGTAGAAGGCATCACAATCCCAGACTTGAAGTTATACTACAAAGCCACAGTGATAAAAACAGCATGGTACTCACAAAACAACAAATATGTGGATCAATGAACAGAATAGTGGATACAAAAACAACTCCAGGCAAAATTAGCTACCCGATCTTCAACAGAGATCACATCAAATTAAAAACCTTCTGGACAGCAAAGGAAACAACCAACAGAGTGAAGAGACAACCTAACGAATAGGAAAAATTTCTACTAGCTATTCCTTGGACACAGAACCAATATCTAGAATATATGAAGAACTCAAAAAAAAGTAGACCCCCCCAAAATAAAAGACCCAGTCAAAAAGTGGGCAACTGAAATGAACAGACATTTCTCAAAAGAAGTACAAATGGTACTAAACACATGAAAAAATGTTCAACATCTCTAGCCATTAGAGTAATACAAATTAGAACAGCACTGAGATTCCATCTTACTCCAAAAGAATGGCCATCATCAAGATATCAAATAATAACAAATGCTGGTGAGGCTGTAGGGGGGACCCTTCCTACATTGTTGGTGGGAATATAAACTAGTACAACCACTATGGAAATCACTGTGGAGATTCCTCAAAAAACTAAAACTTGAAATTGCATTTGACCCAGTAATTCCACTTCTAGGTATCTTCTCGAAAGATGTAAAGACATCATATAACAGTGATAAATGCATATCCATGTTTATAGCAGCACAATTCATAATAGCTAAATCTTGGAAGCAGCCTATGTGTCTGTCAACAGATGAATGGATAAAGAAAATGTGGCATTTATACACAATGGAGTACTACTCTGCCAAAAAGAAGGAAAGCTTGAGTCATTTGTATGAAAATAGATTTACCTTGAGACCATAATGTTAAGTGAAACTAATCATATACACAAACTTAAACATCACATAACTTCTCTTATGTGAGACACCCAAAATAGAAATAAAGAACAAAATAAAAGATAGATAATAAGTAGGGAGATGGATCTTTCTCAAACAGGAAGAGGATCAAGTGAAGGAGGGAGGGGTGAGGGAGAGATAAAAAAATAACTAAGATGTATTATGGACATGTATCAAAAGGAATGTTATCATTATTCTACAGCAAACATATACTAATAAAAAATAAAGACAAAAATATCATAGTAATCCCAGGCAACATATAATCAAATAAAAAAGATTGTATTTTCTTACTACTTGTAACAAAATAAGACATTTAGAAAAAGAGAAAAGTTAAAAATATGTTTTAGATATGTAGCATATTTCTCACCCCATCTCTAGGTAACAAGGATTTTACTTTTATACTGTGATTAATTAATTTACTCAAATAAGAATCAATGACAAAGTAAATTTAACAGACAAATTAAATTTGTATATGTTTTAGTGGATCTGAAAAAACTACTCTAGTTGTAGGAGATGACATTAATATTATCGCTTTCTTGTTGATCTGAAAATATTTTGCCCTTCGTTGATATCTCTCCTCTTCAGAGTTTATTTGCTAGAGTGCAAATCCTAGAACAAGGTTGTATGGATTGAAATCTCATCCTCTTCCCTTACTCATAGGCAGATTGCAGATTACTTAATGTCCTGGGCTTCTTTTTTCATTCATGGAAAAAATATCTTAACAGCACTTCTTTCTTATATTGGTAATATATTTTATTTTTTTAATTTATTTATTTTGGGGTACTCGAACTCAGGTCCTTGTGCTTGCCCAGCAGGCAGCGAAACCACTGAGCTAAATCCCTCGCCCTTGGTAATATATTTTAAATGATAAAAAAGTTCCTAGTTTATAGAGAGCACTTCACAAATGTTATATATTTGATTATAATTTTCTTTGTGTTACTGCCTAATAACCCACAGTCCAAATATGATGGATAAAGGAAAGAAGAAAAGAGTTCTTCAGAAAAAAATTACTTCTTTGAAAGAAATAAATTGACACATTCATTATGGATCTAATTGAGAATTAAATTTTAAAAGGATCCTAAAAAGTAAAATTAAAGATTTGTAAAAGCATAAAGACAAAGAGAATTAAAGGAAAAGTATTATACATGAATAAAAAAAGATCATCAACTATGGCAATGTATTTTTCACAATCTAGAAAAATAGATAATTTCCTTAAAAATTAGAAAACCACCACAATTGATTCAAAAGAAGTAGAAGACTTGAATAATACTTTGGCCTCATGTGGTTTTATAGCAGACTCTATCTCATTTTCAAGAACACACAGTTATTTAAACCCATGGTTCCCAACCTTGGCTGTACATTAAAATCATTTGAGTGGCTACAAAGTATAGACAATTTGAGTTTGAGACCCAAAGATTTATATTACATCGAACAATAGAAAAAGATGAAAATTTCTCCAATACATTTCACAAAACTAGCATAACCTTAATTTTAAAATTTGAAGAAAGCACTCAACAGTCTAAAATTATTGTTTGAGTGGTAAACATGTTCCCCATGTTAATGACAGATCTTCTTGTATTAAAACTTCTCATCTCCAATTAAACCAAACACTATCATACTTCACTTCCACTTTGAGCAAAGAATACATGAATTTCTTTTCTAAAACTCATTTTAAGCCAAAAATAGTAATGATCAATTATGCTAGCCACCTAATACAACACATTTGACACTCAACAACTTTTAACCTTTTCAAAAAATTTAGGGCCGGGGATTTAGCTCAGTGGTTTCGCCGCCTGCTGCGCAAGCGCAAGGACCCGAGTTCGATCCCCGGTACCAAAAAACAAAAAACAAACAAAAAATTACACATTTTCAAAAGACCAAGATTTGTGATAATGAAGCTCATTCAATAGAATATGTCACAATCTCTGAAAATGATTCCCAAAGGAGTTCTGAATGGCTACTGAACTCTAAGCGTTAAACCTCTAGAGGCATCAGACTGAAAAAAGGCAAAACTGATTTGAATGTATAATATCTGTCTTGTTGGTTGAGAATTAGCAAAATACTTTGTATAGTCTGAGTTAGAATGTATTTTAGTTGTAGAGTAATAAGGGAAGTATCCTAGGACATAAATCTTAGGATATTTAGCCTCTCGCCTACTGAGATTTTTCTGGGTTTTCTTCAAAGAAGCAAAAGCTGATGTTATAATTTATCCTTCATTCAGTCCCTGTAAATCAAACTCTGACACATTATCCAGCTGATATATAACAAATTATCTATGGCATGGAGATTAAGTTGACAAATAGAAAACACAGGATAACCACAATTCTAAACAACATTTAGATGATCTGCAGGGGGAAAAATAGCAGACCACAATTAATTAACTTGAAAAGAGACAAAAACAAGACATTTCCCAATAGTCTCACTTATTTCCTACCGAAACATTTTACAGTAGACATCTGGAAGTTACCTCAATATATTTGGATACTTTCCTAAGGCACATCAAACAATAACCTGTGGACCTCAGCTCCATATTAGTTCAATTTTAATTTTTTAACCCCTATTTCAAAAGTCTGTTCTCCTAATTGTAACATACATACTGGCTTCATCTCAAAAGGAAAGGATTTGATCACTGTGGCAGCATGAAGCATCTCAGTGACAGAATAAAGAAAATGATTACCTTCACAGCTGGAAGGTTATGGGCTGGAGGTGGGGGATGGGGGAGAAGAGAGAAGGAAAAGGGAAACAGGACAGCATGGCTTCCCATGGACGGCATCAGTATGACACCCACCAGGCTAAGAATTAATTAGCTTCACTCTGTCCATCTGCAGCTCTTTTTCAGCTTTAGGAGGTCTCCACACTCAGCATCATTTTAACAAAATTTAACAAACTAATGTGCCGATATTTGATTTAAAATTTAAATTTTTCTCTTTAATGAGGGAAAATGTCTTGTAATTTTAGTAAAGCTGAGGCTCTGAATGAAGTGTCTCAAACTGGTCACTCTAATTAAGCAAAAGTGGCTGATTAGAATTAACCTTTTCAGAAAATAAAATCTAAAAATATGACCTAACTAATGATATGTAAATTGTTTCACTTGATGATCAAATTATATTTGAAGTCATGTAAAGTTGAGATGCCCTTTTAGTAAAGGTCTGTCATGGTTAAGAATGTGGTACCCAGTGGGGGAAGAATCCTTTCCAACCCAGATGGGATTGTGTGGGCTAAAAATGTCTCAGTAGTAAGGTCCTAAGTGATACAATTTTTAAGGATAACCAGATATAAAAGAAACCAACATCTCATAGAATCCTTAAAAAACAATCATTGGCCTTTATCTTAGGACACATTATAACTTCCTATCAGGCTATGCCCTTGGTTGGCCTGGCAAAAGCCCCAGCCTTAAAATCCCACTCATGCTATGCTGTAAAAAAGAAACAACGAAGAAGAAAGTGTCTAACAAAACACCAACTGAAAGATAAGAATTTTGTCTTAGCTCAAAGCCCAAGGTTTTCCTGGTTTTTCTTTTGTATTGATGGAGAAGAATTGGCCAAGTCATAGTATGATATAAATAGTTTGCCAAAATAGTACCCACAATTCAAGGTCTATTTCCCTTAGAAAATAATAATAAATATAAGTTAAAATCTAGCCACCAGCTAGTTCTGAACAGAAGCTTGAGAGCTTGTGGCTTACACTAAAGTGACTCCATCTCACAGCTCTGACTGTCAATGAACCAGTCAAGCATTATATGTGATTGGGGTTCAGTACATTGCTGATACACTGAATGAGAACAAAGTATTACAATGAAACCATGACAGAGATTCTGCCATTTCCTGAAATGACTGCATAGGTCATAGTTATGCACCTGCTGTAATCCCTGAGCAGGCAACCTTTGATTCTGATGCCACAAGAAGAAATCCACACCCTCCCCACCTGTCTAATCACCTGAAATGTTCTTCATCCTTTCTTCCTCATTTACTTTCTTAGCCCACTACTCTTCTTTTGTTGTTGTTTTTTGTTTTTTGTTTTTTGAGACAAGATCTCACTGTACAGTTCAGGCTGGCCTTGAATTCACTGTGTAGCCTAGGCTGGCCTCAAATTTATGCCAACTCCTTATGGAACTCGTGCCTCTGCCTCCCCAGTGCTGGGATTACTGGCAAGCGCCACCATGCCCGGCTAGCCCATTACTCTTCTCTCAATTAATTTTTGTCTTCTTGCATGTTCTCTCATCCTCCTATACCTAAGACCCAATAATGATAATCATTCATACTGCAAGCATTGCTTAAATGAATTTTTCAGATCACGGAAGCATACACCTTTAAAAGCTAAAATATATTTTTGTACTTTTCAAACCAATTTGGTTGGGAGTTTTAAAATGTGCCATTTGTTCCCTTTACTTCTTAACAGAGTATACACCATATAACTGAAAACATTCTTGATCATGCAGGCTCATCAATGTAAACATCTCCTCAGGCACTTTTGAGAAGCCTAGAACTCTTTTCCCTATACTACACAGACCCAGTTCACTAAATATTACTATTTCATTTTCTATCTCATTTTTATAGTTCCACATTCCTCTCACTGCTAGGCAAAGCTTTTACTTTTTTTTTTTGGGGTACCGGGGATCAAACTCGGGTCCTTGCGCCTGTGCAGCAGGCGGCAAAACCACTGAGCTAAATCCCCGGCCTGAGCTTTTACTTTTTATCGCTGTCAATATATGTAACTTTTGCCTCTTCCTCACCCACTCTAATCTGCTGTGGGTCAGGTAGCCAGACAGGCAAACTTGTGTGAACCTTGTGTGAGAAAAGGTTTTCCTGATATAGGACCGCAGATCTCTGAGTAAAGAAAGGCCTAGGGTCTGTTCTAGGAATAAAGTTCATTGGATTCACGGCAACCATTTTAGGAGCTCAGAGATCCTATTTTACTTAATCCTGGGCTTGGGATCATGTAAGTGATAAGTGAAGATAAGGAATCAGACAGAAATTTGACATCTGGATATTTGAGTAGTGCTGTCATTTATATTAATATAGAAATATTGTTTCCAGGACAGTTTGTATTTAGGTAGCACCACACTGGTGCAGTTATTATCATTCTGCATTTAAACTGCAACAAAAAATGAGACAGAAAAGGGAAAAATGTTGGCTTTTGGAAGTTAGAGATCATCATCCTACTGGAACTTCCTCAGATCTGTCTTGTGTGCTACCTTTGTCTTAGGGCACTCATTTGCCATAAACTAAGTGATTCAGCACTATCATCACACACTCACCCTGTAATTCTCCCTTCCAAGACTGACACCATTAACTATGCCATTGTTTCAGTATTTTTATTCTAATAAGAGTAAGTACTGTCTTTATTCAATTATCATACATTCCTTTAAAAATAATATTGTTTCAGTGCTTTTTGCTTTCCTACTGTTGAAAATACTAACAAATCATATTGGTGATTGCCCCCCCACGGTGTTTTATTATAGTTATTTTCTTCCATTTGAAAACAAATCTTATTGAATACATTCCTTATATATAGAATATATATATATATATAAAATGATGCTATAGGTACATGTAGATAGTAAAAGGGTAATTATCAAGAAGCAAATTAACATATCGCCATTTCACAGTTACCCATTTTATTTTGTGGCAAGGGAAGCTAAAATCAATTCATTAAGCAGGAGTCTTACATACGGTACAATTTTATTACCTATAGTCTTCATGATGCACATTAGATCTCTTTTCAGTTTCTTAAGGCAAAACCTTTCTGTCATCAATGGTTCTTCCTTCAATTTCCCCTATTAAATCATGCAATTGGTGTGTGTGGTCCATTCTAAGGCCAAGATGTATTTTACTTTCTTCTCACTTGAGCCTGCCAGAATTCTAATCCATGGCTCTTGCAAACTTCTATTTTCCAAACATCTCTCTCTCCTCCCTCTTCCCCTGTCTATCCCAAAATAATAGAGTAGTGCCATATTCTGTCATTGCTGGGCTTGAAATCCCCATTTTCTGAACATTGTCATTGGTTAGTTCTCAAAATATTTCTTCTTTCCATTTGAATGCTATATTTTCACCTTTAGTTCCTTTTATAGCATTTCTTACCACCCACCTCCTCCTGTTCAGTCTTTATATTAGCACCTCCCAGTTTTATATGCTCCATATAGTTTTGGTGATGCAATCAAAGAAATATGTCAGAATACTCTCTTTTCTCATCTGTCTACTTAAGGGCTCTATCTTAATATCGTCAAGTGCCCTCAAGAAATTTTCTTTTCTAAATGCCTTAGAATTTAGCAATTATATTCTCAATTGAAGTTACTTAACTATTTTCTTTTTTATGTATTCCTCAAAACCTCTAGAAAAAGAATTACCAGATATTTTGTTATTGTTCTCCAAATCCCTCCCCCAACCCTTTTCCTCCTTCCTTGGATTTTAATTGTCAAAAATAGAAGGGCCGAACTTCTGAACATCTAGTATGGAGCTATACACTGAGTTGAACAAATTCCTTCCCCAACTCTGCACAACCCTGTACAACTCCTGGCTTTCTCTCATCAGTTCATCCTTCTACCTCTCCTACAGCTTTCCAATTTAGCCAGTAAATCCCCATTTTATAGTAAATAAACTCCCTTCCTCCTTCAACTCATTCTGAAAGAATTCTCTCTATAAATCTTGGCCTTCCTTAAGCTGGCTGCTGTACTGACTTCTGCAGCTCTCTTGAAAGGACCCATTTCTCATGGCACAAATACCTAGAGTAGGGGAAGGTCCACTTGCTCCTCAGAGCCACTAACAGACCAACAATTTGCCACCGTCCTTTCAGGCCTAGGACCTCTGACTAGACTTCCTAGCCAGCTCCTCATCTTAGTCCAGGTGGCCAACCCATTTAACATACCTGCTTTCCAGGGCCTTGCCCTCCTCATCAGCAATATTCTCTTCCACTCACTTCAGCCACTCAGGCTTTCTAGATTCCACTTCAGACTTTCTCATCACTGGGGACAACTTCCCCTACAACTACCCACCCTGCCTGCTTCTCAAGGCCCTCCTCCTAGTTAGCTGGCTCCATGACCCTAGAAAGCATGCCAATCCTTCAATCCTCCCCTTTCTGCCTGTTGAGTGGTTCATCCTGACCTCTCTTCCTTGACTAAGCAGTTTGATTTCTGTGGCTGATGTCCAGAATTGCTTTCTAACAGCAAATCTTTGCCTGAAATTCCTACACCAACTGACTACCTGGACTCTCTCTGACCTCACTCCCTGGTTATCATGCTCTGTGTCCTTGCAGTCCCAACTAAATCTGTTCCTAAACCAGCTTCATTCACCTACTCTTGGTTTGGCCTACCGAATTCTCTTCCAAACTTCCCTTCTGGATGAATAAAAAAAACCAAAACCTTGTGTTTCTATTATAATGTATGGTCTTAAGTTGTTTTTAGATCTGTGTGCTATGTTATCTACCAGACAACTTCATATGAGGTAGAAGTTCAAGATACTATTATAGTTGAAAGACAAATTGAGATTCACGGAGACTATGTGGCTCACTCACTCAAGCTCTCATAGTTTCAAAGAGTAGAACTGATAGGTCATAAAAATCAGAATATATTTTCTCTCAACCTGTCTGAGATACCTATGTTATGCCCAATTATTTGGCATGTTAGAGGTGAGAACGACACCTATAGGCGGACAATAAATACATTAATTAAAAAGAGGTATTCAGAAGACCAGTATTACAAGCTATGACTGTAACGGCAGGGACCTCCTGTTTTCTATAAGAGTTGGTCATTCCAGAAGCAAACATTCAGATTTTAACTTGTGGCTCAGAGAGTAAATAAATCCAACCAAAGAGATGCAGAGAAACTCCACACTGGAGAAGCTGCTTTGTGCCCTCCATGCTGGTTTTCACAATCAAAATGCAAGAAATGAAGAGGATGTTAGCACTGAAAGACCAATGGAGCCCAGAGGTGGTGAATCAAGATAGAGGAAGAGCAATTTGGAACTCTGTAGGAACTCCTTTTATACAAATTAGTGTACACTGAAAGGGAAGACTGGTATGTGACATGTTCCATTCTGAGTAAAATAAAAACAGAGGGCTTCTTTTTCATCCTGCACCACCTAGATATGTGGTAATTACATATTACAAACATGTACAAATAAATACATTTTAAAAATAAAGACAATAAATATAATCAAATATAAACCCTAATGAATATATAGAGAACAATAACATTGAACAAAGACCCTAATTAAATTTTTAAGCAAATTTATGAGATGTATGTAAAAAATTTGAGTTTCTTGGATAAAAACTGTTATTATATGTGTATTTGTATATGTCTTTAACAAAACTAATATTGCTATCTGCCTTAGAATTGCTCTCATCCCTCAAAACTGCAAATTTTTAGCAAAATAATCATTTACCTTATAGAAGATCAAGAAGAGATCATCCAGTTTCCCATGCAAATCACCTAGAAGGCAAGTAAAAAAAAAAAATCACTATCCAAAAGGAAGGAAGATGCAATGCCTAGTTTGTTACAGAATTTTCAAACTCAAAAACTCCAAGTATTCTCAGGGCATTCAGTTTTTACCCTAAGGTGATATTAATTCAGCAGGTAATTTACTTTCATGGCACTCTTTTCTTCTGCTCGTATAGTGGGGAAGGTATCTGGTACTGTCATTACCTGCTCCCTCCAGCCATTTATACAGGACTTCACTTACTCTGGGCCAAGCACTTGCTAAAGGTTGTATGTATGCTATCTTGTTTACTCCTTATACTTATGAGATGAGTATTATTTTCATCATTCTCATTTTTAAAATTAGACTCAGAGTAATTAGTTACTTGTGTAGTTACTCAGATACTAAATATCAGAGCTGGAATTCAAAGCCAATACTATCTCACTTCAAAACTGAAGCTCTTAGGGTTTACTCTGCCTTGCCTACACCGTAAGTCCTAGGAGAGCCACAGCAGTATCTGTCACTATCAGCATTAAATCACCAAGGGCATAGGCCAGGAAATTGTAGGCACTCAATAAGTGCACTCAGTCACTCAATGCATAGCTTTGAAAAGACATGTTTTAAAGAATATGCTCCAGTAATAGCATCAGAAAGAGTAAAATTGTGTGTAGTTGACATTCTTTTGATGAGACAACTATATACAATAAAAATTTAAGCAAACTAAGGGAAAACATAAGAATATATGAAGCTATTAATTAAAAAATAAATGTAATTACATGAATATTCAAAAGCCCTATTTGGATAAACATTTCTAGGTAAAATATCTGTCTTTCATAAGTTCTGCTCATAAATTTTATTCTTCATATCTAACTTAATCACCATAGAATTGAATTTGGGGATACTTTTCCTCAGTTTGCTTAAAGTCCCAAATAAGATTAATCAAGTATATACAACAAAAGACTCCAATTACAGTGGAAATAATAAAATTAAAATCCTATATCAATAGCACTTATTAATTTAATGACTATAATATTAACAATAAGATTAAGAGCATATTTGTGTTATTAAATGCCTAAATCTCATGTTTTCATATATTTCACTCTAGAGGTAAGGAAATAAAGATGGAAAAACATTTCATTTACCAGTTTAGCTTATTTTGTTAATTATTATACCAATTTTCAGAATGACTTGTCTTTCAAAAATTTGATAATACAAGACCATAATAGCTGGCATGCTAAAAAAATGAACTTCTTCCAGCATATTAAGAATTGAGAGTTCTGGGTTTGATCTTCAGCACAGAAAAAAGACATGCTTGAGGCTATAAACATATTTGTAATTTCTAGTTGGATAGCAAAAGAAAAACTTATACCATGAGAAGACACAAAGATATTTCTACAGCAAGCACAAACATGATTACAGAATTGGTTATCATTTATAACTTAACTTTAGAGTAAAAAAAACTCCATATTTCATTTATGCTGAGAACAATGGTAAATATTTAGATGTGTGCATAAAAATACACTTTGAGATTAAAATAAAATAAATATTTACCATAATGTCTCTCTCTTTACTAACATTTTCTTAAATAGAAGACGATATTGGAAATATAGCCTCAACTTTAAGTTCTATTTTAAATGATGAGAAATTTTTCAAAGTTCAATAGACTATTAAAAACATAAAATTATAGGACACACATGTATAAATATTGAATAGTTTCTCTGGTGTGAGAAACTGAAAGTGTAAATAAGGACTAAAATGTATAATAGGTAATGTGAAATAGGAAGAAAAGGGGCAAAGGGGAAGGGGAAGTGGGAGGGCTACGGGAAAGGAAAGAAGGGAATGGGATTAATATGAGAAAATGGAAAAATAGGAACAAAATCTTTGTAAATAGGGAGGAATGGAGGGGTTGAAGGGAGGGCTGGGCAAGGGTGAAAAATAAGAACCAAGAGAGACTATGGAAAGGTGCAAATTTCCAATGATGAATGTCATTATATTGTATACCTAAAATGTACCAATGATTAGAAGGAATAATCGATAATGCAAAATAGGAAGAAAAGGTCCAAAGGGTAGGGGTAGTGGGAGGGGCAGGGGAAAGGAAAGAAGGGAAAGGAAAAATGAAGAGAAATGGAAAAAATGGTAATAAAGTCTTTGTAAATAGGGAAGGGTGGAGGGGGTGAAGGGAGGGCTAGGAATAGGGAAAAAATAAGAACCAAGATGCATTATGTAAAGGTACAATTCCCAATGAGAAATGTAATTGTGTTGTATACCTACAATGTACCAATAAAAGAATTTAATTAAAAAAAAATAATAATAAAAAACCCCATAAAATTATGATTCCTATGTTAAGGAAATTATTATGGTTTAGATCTAAAATAGCCACCAAAAGACTCTTGTATTCAGAGGTAGAGCTTTTGGAAGGTGATTGGATCATGGAAGCACTATATTCATCAGTGGATTAATTCACTGATAAATTCATAGATGAATGTGCTTTTAGGAGGTGGAACCTGGTAGAAAGAGGTGGGTCACTGGGGACATAACCTGGAAAGGTATATTCTCTTTTTTTTTTTTTGGTACCAGGGATTGAATGGAAAGGAAAGGTATATTCTTGTCCCTGGCTCTTCCCTTCTCCCACTCTCCTCTCTCCTCTCTCCCCTCTCCTTTCTCCCCCTCTCCCCTCTCCCCTGTTCTCTCTCTCTCTCTCTCTCTCTCTCTCTCTCTCTCTCTCTCTCTCTCTCTCTCTCTGGGTCCCTCTCTGCTCCTTGGCTGCCACAAGGGTGAACAGCTATCCTTTGCCAGGCCTTTCCATCATACTGCTTCTGCCTTTCTGTCTTGGAGCCAGCTGACTGTAGACTGACCCCTTTGAAACCATGAGCCAAAGTAAACCTCTCCTCCTTTAAGTTGAAAGTGTCAGGTATTTTGTTCCAGAGATGGGAAAGCTGACTAATACAGGAAGCTGCTGGTCTTGGCTTTTCCATCTTCCAATGATGTTATGTGGAAAAATTCTGGAAATACATGCCCATGATGTGGGGGATCCTTAAATACATGGAACTGTCCAATCCACCCATTCCCTACTTTTTGTTTCATGATAGAAAATGAAATATTAGCTAAACAGGTACATGATGAGAACTAAGAGAGCAGATGTGGATCTTCCTCTAACCAAAAACACAGAGACTCTGATTTCTAATTCTGACCCTGCCACTAACTTGCTAATTGAGCTTGGAGCAGGGAGTTACTACATAGAAGAACATGGAAGGCAATACACTTTTCTCTCTGGGCCTCAATTTCACCCACAAGAGCAAGGGATAGGGCTGGGAGTATATCTCAGTGGTAGAGTGCTTGCTTAGCATGCACAAGTCCCTGGGTTCAATCCCCAGCACCACAATAAATAAATAAATTGCAGGGGGACAGACTAAACCACGTCAGTTCTCATTCTGGGATTCCAGGATTCCCATGCCCTCTAACTAATTTATGGCTTTTCCAGATCCTTTTAGCCAAAGATAAGTTAGAAATGACAATTGAGGTACCACAGAAGCAAATGGGAGGAGATGCCACACTTTGTTTTGACTTATGCATACTCTAACAGCAAGCTAAGCCCTGGCTTCATAGATCTTGGAAGAATGGTTTCTTGAGTCCTATAACCCAAAGTTCTTTACTTCCATGGGAAGAAAGGCCTGATAAGGCCTTTAATAAAAGGCCCCCTTGCTGAGATGTAGCATCTGCTAGTCAGAGATGTGGCAGCTTGATTAAAGTGGAACTGAACCATTAGAGACATCAAAAACCTGAGTCAGGGTGTGTCATGAGGTATATACTGCTACATCAAGCCCTGGTAACCACTATCAGATGTTAGAAATGGAAATGGTTTGATTAGACTGTCAAATGCACTTCTACCTGTCAGAGTAAGAAAAACACATGCTAAAAACTGATTTGGAAAATAACAATCATTGTTTTGTAACCTAAAGGCTTAATTAGAAGTTAATGGAATTGCTTGTTCCTTCCACGCACCTCACTCCAGACAGTTGCAAGTATGCTGAGCACCAACTGTGATGAATTTCAATGTGTACTGTTTCTTGAAGCAGTATCCTGCCAGGCTGGCCTATATGATAACAAAATCTCAAATCTTGTTATTTAGAAGAACAAGAAACAGATTTCTGGGACATTCCCACTCTTCTAAAAGCTGCAGAGACCAGTTGGAAAAATCTAAAACAGCAGCCAAGGGCAGAAAAGAATTTAATCTCCACCCTGCCTTGGGTTTTTCTCTTAGCAGCATAAGTGATATGCAAGGCCCACCTAGAAAAAGTAACATGGAACAAAGATAATGAGAGCTAGTCAGAGGGCAAAGAATGCTTATTCTACCCATGAGTGATTTTCCATATTAAAATGCTGTCTGCCTTTATAAAAAGCTATGAGTTCTTCAATTTCTCACATAATTCATTCCTGCCAGCTGGTACGCAAAACAAAGACAAGACGAGGAACAGTATTATCATGATAGATAATTCTATATTGACATTTTCCCTTAGCACAGTACACAGTTTTCAGTTAGGCAAATGATGTAAGACAAAGAGACTCCAAATATTAATTTAAGAACCCTGTTCTGAAACTTACCACAGATTGTGAGGCCTTTGGAGGGAGAAGTTTTTATATGAGTGAAATTCAGCTTTTGCTTCAGGAATTTCTTGGTTTCAAATAGCACCTCTAAGACATAATAAGCATGAAGTATCTGTGAGGGGGAAGCAGAGGAAACAGATATAACGAACTAGGAAGAGTCATGACTGCATAGAAAACTCTAAAAGTGAAGCATGTGAGCATATTTTAAGACACAATATTTAAGGATAATCTCTAAATTTTTCTCAAATAGAATATTCTAATACAGTAACTGGCATATAAAAAATCCTCCGTAGATATTTGTAATTGAATGAATGAATGGTTCTTAAGATGTTTATACTCTCATGTTCTTCATTGACATCATTCATTTGCAGAACATTTCTGATTATTCTTGGTCCTTAGAGCCCAAGAAAAGTGACAATAGATAAGATTCACTTGTCCTAAGAAAATGTCCAGACAAAATAAGGAGATGAAAAAAGAAGACAGAGAACGAGAGGTGTTGTTTTGTTTTTATTGGGATGTCTTGCCACCTGGAATGGAAAGTAGGTGTTGTTGGGCTCAGAGGTCTCACACGGCAGCCAGACAAGATCCCAAGAAGCTCCTGAGTCCAGCCTCCCAGGTGTGGCTCCAATATTTGATGTATAGTCATGCGAATGCTCAGAACAGCAAACATATTTATATAAAAGTCTAACTACAACATGTATCCCAAACCCAAATAAAGCACTTCAATTATCTCCTATTTATGACTATCTCATTCCTCTCCTCAAATTATAGTGTTGATGAGATCATTGTTTTGTAAAGATTTACTATTTTCACCCTTGGTTTTTTTTCTTAAAGACAATGTGTCTTTCTCCTCCTTTTAAAATTATAAAATATTCCAAATACATAGTCCCAAAATATAATATAGCAACAATGATATTACTACACAAATGTAACAGATGTCAACAAAACTTTAAGGTTCAGGAATATTTAGAACTATGCTCTCCAATTTGGCAGCCACTAGCCACATGGGGCTGTTGGGCACTTGGAATGTGACTAGTCTCAACTGAGTTGTGCTATAAGTACAAAATCTATGCTGGATTTCCAAGACTTACTATGAAGAATAAAAGTAAAATGTCTAGTAAATTTGATATGATTACATATTGAAACAATATTTTATACACTGAATTACATAAAGTACCTTAAAGTTGATTTGACTGGTTTTCTTTTGCATCTTTTTAATGTGACTATTATAAATTTCTAAATATATGGCTCAAATTGTCTTTCTATTGTTCCCAAGCTGGTTTGAATTATTGAAGGCTGAGAGAGTAGGTCTTATCTACATATCTTTCAGACACTGCTCTGGGTATCAGATTAAGGGCAGGTGAAACCCATTGGACCAAAGAGAGATCGACATATTCAATGTAATTCTTATCAAAATCTCAACGTTTTGGCAGAAATGAAAAATAAATTGATTTTTAAGTTCATTGTAAGGGGCCTTAAGCTGCCAAACAACATTGAAAAGGAAGAACAAAGTTGCAGGACTGACACTTCCCTATTTCAAAACGTGTGGTACTGGCATGAAGTTGGACACATAGACCAATGGAATAAAACTGAGAGTCCAGAAAAAAACCCATATATCTATGAAGTACTGATTTTGAACAAGAATGCCAAGACCACCCAATGGGGAAAGAACAGTCTCTTTAACAAATGGTGCCGGGGAAACTGCATATCCATGTGCAAAGAATGAAGTTTGACCCTTATCTCATACTATATATAGAAACTACCTCAAAGTGGTTCATAGACCTAAATGTAAAGGCTAAAACTACAAAACTTTTAAGAGAAAATACAGGCATAAATCTTCATGATTATGGATTTGCAACAGATTCTTAGATATTATGCCAAAACACAAGCAACCAAAAGGGGAGAAACGGATAAAATGGACTTCATCAAAATTTAAAACTTTTGTGCACCAAACTACATTATCAGAAAATGAAAATACAACTTACAGAATGGGAACAAATATTTGCAAATCATGTATTTGGTAAGGAACTTATATTCTAAAAGAACTCTTATAACTCAATAATAAAGAGATAACCTGATTTTAAAATGGGCAAAGGATCTACATAGACATTTCTCCAAAGAAAATATACAAATGGCCAATAAATACATGAAAAGATGCTCAACATCATAGTCATTAGGAAAAGCCACATCAAAACCATAATGAGATACCACATTGCACTGTAATAAAAATTAAAATACAAACAAAAACAAAATAACAGTGATGCCGCCACCACCTTGAAAGTGCAAGGTTCTGAGTTTGATTCCCGGTACCAAAACAACAACAAAAAACAACAACAAAAAATAGCAAGTGTTGGCAAAAACATGGAGCAATTGGAACCCTCATACATTGTTAGTGGGAATGTAAAATTGTTCAGTTACTGTGGAAAACAGTTTAGCAGTTAATAAAAAAATTAAACATAGAATTAACATATGAACCCACAATTCCACTTCACGGTATATATCCAAAAGTGAGGACATGTTCATACAAAAATGTGTACATGAATGTGCATAGCAGCATTCTTCATAATAGCCAAAAGGTGGATACAATCCAAATGTCCATCCACTGATAAACAGGTAAACAGTATGTGGTGTACAATAGGATATTATTCAGCCATAAAAGTAGTAATGAAATAATGTTATATACTATGACATGGATGAACCTTTAAAAAACTATAGAAAGTGAAAGAAGCTAAATGCAAAAGGCCATATACTATACAATTTCATTGATGTGAAATATATAGAATAGGCAAATCCATAGTGACAGAAAGTAGAACAGTGGTTGCCTGGGATAGGAGAGGAGGGAATGGTAAATGGGTATAGCCTTTCTTTTGTGGATGATGAAAATGTTCTATAATTAGATATTGGTGGTGACTGTTCAATCTTGTGGGTATACTAAAAATCACCAAGCAGTGTACCTTAAAATGGTAAAATTTTGGTATATGAATCATATCTTAGAAAATGAAAAAGGAAATGCTGTGCACCTGAAGAGACTTCCTATTTCATAGGTTTTTAAAAAGCAAAAGGTAACTTTCATATAACATGAAATATTTTCCCAAGGAAATACATTTCTGCTGTAATCTTTTCATTTACTCACTCACTCATTTATTCATTCAATAGACAGCCACTGAGCACCTGTTATGTACAAGAATTGGGGCAAATTCTGCTTCTACTTGCCTTTTGATGCTTGAAGGCCTCAACAAGTAAAACAATATCCGTGAAAGTGAGAGGAAATTGCAGCCGCGGACCATCATAGGAATCTGGGACCTCTATCAACCCCATATAGTCCTGTCTATCCTTGGTGCTTTTGCGAAGCTGACATGATAATTCTGGAAAAAGAAAGACAGAAAGGATGATGGGGAATACATTCTCATATTTAAACTTAATAAAGATCTTTTAATGCCTAACCCATGTATGGCACTGTGCTAAATGTTATGAATACCAAGACATCCCACATATAACCATGAGGAATGATTGATTCTGAAACCACCAGGTACATGGAGTATCTTCATTCCTTCCTTGGATGATGTTTTGTCAAAGTAGTGAATCCATAATCAGTGGAGAGAAGGAAAGACACAGTGAAAACTGGTCAGTCAAGGTATTTTATTTAATGCTCTGAATTTCTAGCTCTAAATTTTTGCCTACTCTTATATCTTAGGTCTTTATGAATAGGGATAAAAACATAATAATGCATTGTATTTAGTACAAACACCTGCTGCTCTTCAAGAACTACAGAAAATTAAACTGCAACATATAATTTTTCCCAGGTTAAACACTTCAAAGGATATTACTTAGTTGTAATCAATTTGTTTCTCTCTTCATATAAAAATTAATTTTTTGGCATGATTTTCTTTTTTTCTTGGTAACAAAGTAGATAAAGTGGCAAACCATAGGCAGAAAAACCAAAAGCGCTCACTCTCTCTCCCTCTTTCTCTCTCTCTCTCTGTCTGTCTCTCTCTTTCTCTCTGTGTCTCTCAACATTACTGTATAGTAACAGATTCCTTACATTGCCCATTTTAATAGGTTCTGAGATCCACAGTCATTTCTTGCTAGACGGACCATAAAATAGTCCCAAACCAGAAATCCAGACAATTCGGACAGAGAAAGATGAAAAGGGATATATATGGTAGACTGATTGTAAAAGTCACTTCAATTCTCTACCCCAACATCTACCCATGATTTGTAGATGTGATTTCATAGCTGCTCTTATCAAGGGTCTATTTTTCTATCCCTTCAAGCAGGTCTGGGCCTATGATTTGTATTGGCTTGAAGAACATGGTAGAAATGATACCCACCAGCTCCAAGTCCAGGTCTCAGAAGGCCTTGTATATGTCCATGCTCTCTTTTGGAACCCCAAGCTTAGGGTAGCCAAGTGAAAGGTCCAAAACCATGTGGGGCAGAGATGAATCATCCTGGCCATGGCTGTCCTAGATCAGCCAACAGTCAGCAGACCTCCACACACATGAGTAGACTCCAGCCAAAACCCTCAAAACTGCCAAAGCAAGTCTGCTAAGATTACAAAAGGTGCTTAGCTAATCTATAGAATTGCTAGAAAAAAGAAATGCTTATTACATCACTGAGTTATTGTGGTTAACACACAGTATTATTTCATTAAGAAATATCCCAGGGAATAATGACAAACTGTTCAACACATTAACACAAACTTACTAAGGTCATTCATCTGAAGTTCTCTACAGTTTTTATCTTTTTTAATAATTTGGAGTGGTCAGATTTGTATGGTATGTTCACAGATGTGGACAGAATACAATTTTTTCATGATCCAGTTATGCTGATAGATTACAGGAAAGAACTAAACTTGAAAATTTTTCTAAAGTTATAATATTTGGTAATTTTACAAACTTTTCTGGGGCCAGGGATTTAGCTCACTGGTTCTGCCCCCTGCCTCACAAGCACAAGGTCCAAGTTTGATCCCCGGTACCAAAAAAAAAAAAAAAAATCTGAACTATTGTGTAACCCAGTATATTTTGGTAATAGTTGATAATGTTTTATAAGAAGTGGAATTTGGGAGTAATAATGTCTGTTTTTAATATGGCCCAGGAGAGGTATTTTTTCTCATCTGGATTTTGTTTGAGATTTAAGAATAACTTAGTTATTTCCATTTATGTTAGGAACTAGAAATGCAGAGCATATTAACAAACTTTATCTCAGATTCATTATGTAGGCAATGAAGCCTAAATAGTCTACTTAGCCATTTCAACGATCATGCCACACATTTCAATTTGGTAGTCATTCTTGGAGATGAATTATGCTCCCAAGATAAAACTTTTATTTTCCTGACTCTATATGCTGAAATATCAAGCAACTCTTCAAGAAAACCAACCCACACCCCCCAAAAAAGCTCTATACCTCATCCATCAGTTTCACTGCATTTTCTAAAAGAGTTGTAAAGATTATTTTCTGTTACAGAATCTAAGAAATAAAATGAATATGGAATTCATGTAGAACTAGGGGATTTTGATTTTTAGATGGGGAGGAATTTTAGGACATGTTTGTAGTATTCATGAGAAAAGTAGTATAGATTTGAAGCATGCCTGACTTAGAAACCCATCTGGTAGGGGGAAAGAGAAAAAGAAGTTGAGGATGTAGATCAGCATATGGAGATGTCCCACCTCATTCCCCTACCAAATCCTCAAAGGCCTGGCAACCTCATTAGTCGTTTGCTCTGTTGCCTATACCTTGAGCATGATTCTCCTCAGATTTGGTAATGTAACTGAATATAGGTGAAGGTTCTATCAATCTAAACGGGACCTCATATCTGCTGATTTCCTGTCTCATCCCCAGTAATCTATTGTTTGACATTTCCTTATTTATTGTTCCTACTGTTTCCTCTCCTTAGACTCCCTTTGTTCTGACTTTGTCTTCTTTGGATAATTTCTACTTATCCTTCAGAACTCAGCAACCCATCCAGGTTGAGCCTCAAAACTCACCTTGTCCATGACATCACAATGATGATGATGATGGTGGTGACAAGAGCTCCCACTTACTGAATGTTTACTATGTGCCAGGCACTGTTCTAAGCTCTTTATATGCATGTAAGGATCACAACTACTCTATGAGATAAATATTGTTATTTCCTTATTTTTTACATGAGTGGAGCACAGTGGAAAGATGGAACCAAATGCCAGACAAGATGGCTCTGAGCTCAAACTCTTAACCATTTTACTTTTACTATATATTTAAAAATATATTTATCTTATATAATATATAATACTATTTACACACTTATAATTGATTTATTGAGTATAAATAAGAGATTATTTCATTTTCCCAATCACTGCTCTCACCCATCCTCTGTCCTCTCTCCTTTTCCCATTGGCTAACTGATATAACAAGCTAATTCCATCACTTCTAGTGATTAAAACTCAGTATTATTGTTTAAGCCCTAAATATAAGTTTATTGTTTTTCTTTTTAAAAAATAAGCTCAGTTTGGTCCTTCCTTCCATACACTTGATAACCCCCTTCCTTAAAAAGTTCAGTGATCAACATATGAAACAGCAGCATTTCTCTAAGCTAATTCTTAGTTAAAACTACTCAAAAGGCATATCAATTAACATCAAATCATTATTCTTTTGCTAGTTTTTAGCAACATAAAAAAGAACAACATAGATTCTCTTCCAATAGCTGTTTGTCATGTATGAAAACAATCAAAAGCTTTAATACTCCTAATGCACATACTGTCCTTGCAAGCTATAAACATTTTAACTAATAATATGTCAATGAATGTCAACAATATATGAAGATTTGTGCTGTATAATTAGAATTAGTCCTTAGCTGTTTGATTTAGAGTTTTATCAACACGAAACTAAACTAATAAAATCTTGAATTATAACCTTGAAATCTTGAAATAATACCTTTACAACTTGTTCTAAAGAAAATACCGCAAAAATACCACCCACACAGTCTTTTCTTTTACTCAATAGGTACTCAAAATCTAGACAGGGAAAATTTTAAAGCGCATAATTAAACAAAGAAAAACAATTTATGCCTCTGCTACCTGCATATCACTTTGAAAACTAGCTCTAGATATTGCTGGAAAAAGAAAAGCACCAAATGAAACACATTTAAAGTTATTTTACTTCTCAATTATGAATACAGATTAAAACCTTAATGTCTATATAATAAATTCAATAGGTAACAAAATGACATTTCACAAAATTCAATACTTAGATTACTGATTCTTTAAAAACTCAAATAATTAGGAATAGAAGGAAACTTCCTTAGCATAATTTTAAAAATTTAAATAAATAATTTTTTTCCATTAAATCATCAACAAAACAAAGATGCCCATTTTGCTGTCTCATTGCCAACCAAGGCAATAAGGCATGAAGCTTAAATAAGAGCAGTAATTAGAAACCACCAACAGAGTGAAGAAACAACCCACAATATATATAAAGAACTCAAAAAAATCAGACCCCTCAAATTTAAAGACCCAATCCAAAAGTGGGCAGCAGAAATGAATAGACATTTCTCAGGCGAAGAAGAAGAAACAGCAAACAAACATATGAAAAAATGTTCAACATCACTGGTCATTCGTGAGATGCAAATGAAAACAATGCTGAGATTCCACCTCACCCCAGAAAGAATGGCTGCTATCATGAAATCAACCAATAACAAATGCTGGAGGGGTTGTGGGGAAAAAGGAACCCTGCTCCACTGTTGGTGGGAGTGTAGGCTGGTGCAAGCACTGTGGAAATCAGTGTGGAGATTCCCAAAAAAACTAAAACTAGAGGTTCTGTTTGACCCAGCTATACCCCTTCTTGGTATCTTCCCAAAAGAATTAAAAGTATCATACCACAGTGATATATGCACATCCATGTTTATAGTGGCACAGTTTGTAATAGCTAATGCTTGGAAACAGCCCAAATGCCCATAAACCAGTGATTGAAAAAAGAAGATGTGGGTTTTTTTTTTATAAAATGGAGTACTATTCAGCCATAAAAAGATAAACTAGAGTCATTTGTAGCTAAATGCATGCACCTTGAGACCATACTATTAAGTGAAATAAATAGGACACGTGTGTAAATACCGAATTGTTTCTCTGGTGTGATAAACAAAGTATAAATGAGGACTAAAATGTATAATAGATATTGTGAAATAGTAAGAAACTATTCAAAGGGAAAGGGGAACTAGGGAGTAGGGGCAGGAGAAAGGAAAGAAAGGAAGAAAAAATGAGAAAAGAAGGAAATAATGGAAACAAAGCTTTTGTAAATAGGAAGGGGTGGAGCTCTGGAAGGGAGGGAAGGGGAATGGGAAAAAAAATAAGAACCAAGATATATCATGTACAAGTGCAGATTTCCTATAATGAATGTGATCATAATGTATACCTAACTTGTACCAATAAACTCAATGAATAAAAAAAATAAAGGTACTTGTGGCCAATGTGATTACTATACTCAAGAAAATCAACTGAAAAACTCCAAGAATTGACAGAAGAATGAAATATAATACAATGTTAGTCACACTGGCTCCAATCACAGCTTTACCAATGCTGAGATGAAGAACCTTGGGAGATTACCCTCTAAGCCTCAGACTTTGCATTTACAAAAGGGGAACAATAATAGAAATAACCTCATGGGTTTGTCATGAAGACTAAATGAAATGATGTATTTAAAGTGCTTAAAAACATGGCACATGATAAACATTTAACAAAAAGCAGCAATAATTTTCATTAATATTCAATTGAATTCTATTCAGTAGAAGTACAAAATAAGATAAATAAACATCAGTTAAAAGCTTTTCAAAATATTACCAATAGCCAGTAGGAAGATATCACAAGAAAACTATCCTACTAACAGAGCAATAAAACATAAAACAATATCCCAGCACTGCAAAAGATAAAAATAAATAAATTTTATATATAAAATCCTTCAGGATATTTTGGCTGATATAGGAAACAAAGAAAAGTAAAAACAACACCTGCACATGCCCCATCCCACTCCCACTGTAAGTCTCTGTTTAACTTATTTCTCGATATGGCAATTTGGGCTTTCTGCCTTGGAAGAGGTTAATGTAAAAAGCAGACTGGGAAAGTTTATGTGAAACCACTCCTCTGGTTTTAAAGTGACATAACTGATCCTCACAAAAGAGATGGTGAGATTGCAAGGACAAGTAGTACTGCTTTCAGGTTACCTCTCAAATTCGGAACACTCACAATGTCTCAAGATGCTCTGTGCCTCAGAATTCCATCCATTCATTTGCTTCAGTATCTGGGAACAGTAAAAACCTTCTTTCACCTAAAATACCCTACTTAGGGATCTCAGCATTTCAGTTAAACAGATCTAGGTAGGGGTTATCTGGAATCCTCCCATCAAAGAGAGCATTAGAAATCAACCAATGGCAATAAGAAGTTAAAGAAGCCAGACTCATAATGTATACAGCTGGGCTCAGTGGCACATGCCTGTCATCCCAGCCCTTGGGAGGCTGAGGCAGGAGGATTGCTTTAAGTTTGAGGCCAGGCTGGGCTACATAACAAGCTCAAGACCAGCCTGAACTACATTGGGTAACCCTGTCTCAAAAAATGAGCAAAAAAAGAATATATCTGTTTCCATTTATATAAAGAAGCTCAAAAACAGGCAACAGTAATCTAGGATGTAGAAGTTCAGAAAGTAGTTATGGGCTAGAGTGGGGGCCAGGTAGTAACTAGAAGAGGGCAGGAAGGGTTCTCTACGACTTTGATAGTGTTTCTTTTCTTGTTCTGGGTGCCTGTGTTTTCTTTGAGAAAATTTATTGAGTCATATGATTTGTATAGTTCCCTGTAAAGTATGTTATACTTCAAGAAAATCACTATTCCCTTTGTAAAATAGGAAGAAAAGGTCCAAAGGGGTAGGGGTAGTGGGAGGGGCAGGGGAAAGGAAAGAAGGGAAAGGAAAAATGATGAGAAATGGAAA
>NW_004624829.1:3567315-3583812 GCF_000247695.1 Heterocephalus glaber | reverse complement strand
TCTAGATTTATTAATCATGTCTTGCACTAGGGGCACAATTTCTCCTGTTATCTGAGAAATTATTTCTGATTTCATTTTTTCGAGATCCCCTTTTGTTGCCAGTTTAGTGGGTCCAGGTGGTTGAGTATCAGAGTGTTCCATTTCATTTCCCCTTGAGGTTGCTGTAGGTGATCTGGAAGTCTGGTTTTGAGACTTATTTACGTGTTTTCTCATTTCGACTGTGCCAGGGGGCTGTTAGCACCTGCACAGATTACCTCCTCTGAGCTGGATGAGGTGGGCCAGGGGCCACGAGCAGCGGTAGGGATTGTGACCCAAAAGCCCTTTCCTGTGGGCTGGGAGCAGTGGGAGGGATGGTTGCCAGGAAGCCCCTTCCTCTGGACCAGGAGCAGTGGGATGGCAGCTCAGAAGCCCCGCCCTCTGGGCCGGGAGTGGTGGGGGGGATGGTGGCCCTGAAGCCCCTTCCTCTGGGCCAGGAGCAGCGGGACAGAAGGTGGCCCAAAAGCCCTTTCCTCTGGGCTAGGAGCAGCGGGAGGGATGGTGACCGGGAAGCCCCATCCTCTGGACCAGGAGCAGAGGGACGACGGCTCAGAAGCCCCTACCTCTGGGCCGGGAACAGCAGGACTCAGTACCTTGGTCTGGTGGTCTGGTGTCCTCTGCGTCTTTGTAGTGTGGAACCAGGTGGCTCCCTGTCTGCAGCGGGGTGATTCGGTGTCTTCCGCGTGACTCAGGACCTTGGTAGGGCATGCACAGACCTTCCTGTGTGCAGTGGGCTGATTCGGCATGTTCTGTGCGACTCAGGACCTTGGTAGGGCATGTGCTGACCTGCCTGTCTGCAACGGGCTGATTCGGCATGTTCTGTGCGACCAAGGTGATTTTTTTCGTCAACAACTATATTGGAGCTCTTTCCAAGATCTTTTTTTTCTTTTTTTGGTACCGACAATCGAACTCAGGACCTTGCGCTTTCGAGTCAGGTGGCAGAACCACTGAGCTAAATCCCCGGCCCCAGCATCTTTTTGTATTGTTAAAAAAATTCCCATTTTATTAATAAGTATTAAAGCTAGATTTATGAATCTTTGTGGCAAGATTTAAAAAGGCCTTTCTCACTAATGTATATTTTCTTCCAGAACTTTCATAGGTTTGTTCCGTGAAAATTCTTCCATTTTTTTAACTTCTTAAAGTATTTTTTCCCTTTATAAAGTAACTACTTTTCACTAGGGCATATACACAAAAATAGAATAAGACTATTTTTATTAGTTAACTAGACATCTGGTAGCCCTCTGAAAAATGTGAACTTCAAAAGTGAGAAACACCATCCACTTCCCAAACCACACTCTCTCAACAGCTTGTTCCAAGGCAATGTCACTACATCTTCTATTAAAGCCTTTCATGCTGGGCTTGGTGACACACGCCTGTAATCCCAGCACTCTGGGAGGCTGAGGCAGGAGAATGGCAAGTTTGAACCCAGCCTGCACGAGACGCTGTCTCAAAATAAAAAATGAGGGCCAGGGATTTAGCTCAGTGGTTCCGCCGCCTGCCTTGCAAGTGCAAGGACCCGAGTTCGATCCCCGGTACCAAAAAAAAAAAAAAAAAAATGAAAAGGACTGGGGATCTAGCTCAGTGCAAAGGCCCTGGCTTCGATGCCAAGTAATTCTCAAAAGGGAAAACACAAAAACCTTTATCCAAGGTTCCTCAGCTTAAAATTGACCCAAATTTTCATTCTTTCAATAACAAGAAGTAAAGAGAAACATTTTATCCAAAAGAGACAAGCTTGCAAAACAGACCTGCATTTGGCTTTGTTCATCAGCATATTCAATGGACTCAAAGATGGCAAGGGCATATTGCTGTCTGGCCCTCAGCCAAGCTCTGCAACCTCGGTACCAGTTCTGGATGACTAATGCGGCTTTCAGTGCTGCAGATATGAAAGTCAGAGAAAAATGGTTGCTATGCAGCTCTTTGGGGAAAGTAGGCGCTTCAACAAAAACCAGTCAGTCCACTTGGATTCCTAGGTTCTGAGAATATAAAATGTACAATGAGATTGCCTCTTTTTTTTTGTTTTGGTAAGGGGATTTAACTCGGGTCCTTGTGCTTGCACAGCAGGCAGCGAAACCACTGAGCTAAATCCCCGACCCACCTCTATTTTTTTTTTTATGAAAATGTCCTCAAGTCTCAAACACAGAGAATAATGATGACATAGCCATTAAGGGTAGAAATTTCAGAATAAGAGTGCCTAAATTTGAACCATAGCCCTGCTAATTTCTGTCTGCGTGACTTTGAGAAGTTATTAAAACTCTAAGCACCTTGGTTTCCTCATCTGTAAAATGGGGATAATAACAGCACCCACCTCTGGCACTGCTTAGAAGTATTCCATTCTTCACTGTACTGTATTCTTCAAAGAATATCCATAAAGGAGACATATGGAGGACTGGGGATGTAGCACAGAAGCAGAGTGTTTGCCTAGCATGCACAAGGCCCTGGGTTCAATCCCATGCACTATTAAAAAATATTTTTTAAAAAGGGACATAATGGAGATGTAATTGCTTCTCTGTGGTGGTAGGAAGTCTGATAACACCACAGCCTGGCTGTCCACCTCTAGGGAAGGGAATGTGAATCTGTGATGGGTGCATACCATGGAGTATAATGCCACAACTGGAAGCAATCAATTAAATAAACCCATAGTAGTGTGTGTAGGCCTTAAAACCAGTGCTTCCATTAAAAAAGTTAATAAAAGTCAGACAGAATAAAATACAACATAATACTATTTTATATCAATTAAAAGTATACATACACAAAATTGTAATATACATTTCAAAAGAGTATAAACAAAGGAAAGTTACTACATGCAGTACATTGGTAATTTATAAGGCAGGCAAATGCACATGATAAATGGATAAAAGAGAATAAACAAAATAATTAATATAAAAAAGGACTTGTACAGATCAATGATGGGAATGTACAATGAACTGAGAAGTTTGATTCACTCTACTTTCTATACCTGAGAGCCAATAGGCATAAGACAGATGGATAAATAACACACCTTACTCCCTCACAGAGTTACTTAAAGACAAAATGAGACACTATAGGTGAAGAGCTGAGCCTAATGCGTGCTGTGAAGCATATGGTAAACAAACAGCAGCTTTAAGTATTATTTTGTTTGTGGACTATTCAGGCACACTGTCTCTTGTGTGGAGCTGGGCAGCCTTTGAATCATCCTGTAGTTTCACAGTACTAAAGAAAGATCAGGTGAGAGATAATGAGGTTTAAAATATAGTCTCTTATGCCTCCTCAAGTTTTAGACTGAAGAACAATCAACAACAGCTGGCTCCTTTTATTCACGCTGTCATTTTTCCCAGTTAGCACATAAAAATTAAGCGTTGACTATAACAACAATATTCTGAAAGCAGAGGTCCCACCTCCAGTAACAGCATGCTTTGCTTTGGTATTGTGTGGTACACCGAATATCTGCCAGGACCTGGTCACTCTAGAATAATGGGTTCCAGAGACTCTTGTTTCATTATTCAGCTTCCAGAAAACTTGGGAAAATAGGCTTAAGGTCAAGTATCATGATCTTTACAGAGTGATTTGTTCAATATTGCAAAGCAAAGAAGTAGTAACACCATGGCCAAAGTCTCAAGTATTCTCTAGATAGCATTATGGTGAGCTCAGGCTCACCCGAACTGCCTGTGCCATGGGACAGTCACTGTCATGAAGAACCAATCCCCTTCCCTCATGGGTTCCTGTTTTTCCAAGCACAATGGTGTCATTCCTGTGAAGTGCACTGAGCACTTACTGAGAACTAGGCAATGTGTGAATTCCTGCAATCCTCACTACACTGTGAAACTGAGAGAGGCTGAGGAACTAACTTAGGCTCACTTAACCAGCAAGTGGAAATGGATGCAAGGATTGGGACCCAGGTCTGGCTGATTCCAGAGACCAAGATTTTAACCTCCGAACAGCTATTGTTTTTTTCTGTGCCTCATTTTCTTCACTGTACAATAATGTAGTGGCAAAAATGATGACTGAAGTCTCTTCTGTTTAGTTTTAGCAACCTCAATAATAAATAGCCAAGCTTATTATTTCTAATTAACAAACAGCTACCATATGTTAAGAGTTTACCACTCTGTATGTTTCAGAGTTCTCTCTGTTAGTTACATAGTAACACTTTGATACCTACTGGACAGTTCTTTACATTCAAATTCTCCCTATTCAAATCCTTGTAGTTTAGACTAGCCCCCAGCCTGGTCTCAGCAGGGTAGGGAAAGTAGGCCCTATTTAGGCCTCAAGCTCCTTACTTCCTGAGTGCTCCAACTCTGCCCCCTACACTGGAATTTTGAGTACTTGTGCAATAGTTGAGAAAGTGGGCTTTGATCCACATCTCATTGTTGTTCCTCCAGCATACAGTTCCCTCTAAAACCTTACCCGGACATGGTGAAGCAGTAAGCAGTGGTGGATCAGCCTCTCTGAGACTCAGAATGCAGACAATGGAATATAATAATTTGGGGAAGAAAAGGAGGGAGGTGAATCCCCGGGACCCAGGAAGGATCGGAAGGGAGAACTGAAGCCCATAGAGGCAGACCTCAATGCAGAAAAAGGAGGTTGCAAACTACACTTTCTCCCTAACTCCCAGCTCAGCTCGAATATCTGGACACAGTGAAGGTGGGGGACCCCAGAGGCCTCCACAGAGAAATGCACCAGTGGAACAGAACAGTGAATGCTGTGAACTACAACAGCTGGTGAGTGACCCTAGTCTCAGCATTATCCTGGAGTGGGAGGTTGGCCAGATGCCATTTTAGAGAGGGACTAACTGAACCAGGACTCAGAGCAGTCATGGGTTTATTCCCTCTCAGGGCTCTCAGTGACTGGGTGAGGTACAACCTCAGGAGACACCCAGGGTCAGGGAGCCGAGGTCAGGCTGGCAAGAGATACCCAGAATGTTGTAGGCTAAACAAGTCAGGCCCCAACCCACAACCAGAGGCCAGGATCAGCCTGAATTTCTGTGGAGCTGAAAGCACTAAAAAAGGTATCCTGCCTGATTCCTACTGCAGGCTTTTTGAGATTATGCAGTACCCTGCCCTAATCCTACTGCAGGCTTGCTAGGATCATTCAGCATAGATTTGGCCTCTGACACCTTTGTCTACCAGTGAAAGCAGAGATACGCCCTTAAAGGGACACTACCACAAAACTGTAGACCCCAGAAGATAACTACAGGCTTGAAATCACACAGAAATCTCATTTTTTTCTCTTTGCTATTTTTCCTTTTTTCTTAATTGTTGTTGTTTCATGAATGTAAACACTGTTTTTTCAGGGTTTTTTGGTTTTGTTAGGCCTTATTTTTGCCTTTTCCCTCTTTCCTTCCTTTCTTCACCAGTCCTTCAGTAATCTTCCTTTGTCCTTTGGCTTTACTTCTAATCTTTCTCTTCTTTTATTTTTCTATTTTTTCCTCTTATCCCTTTTAAATTTTCTCCCCTGAGAGTAAAATCACTGTATTGAGGGGATAATTATTATATATAATTTTCTGATTTGTTCTAGATTTTGCTATATAACTATAAATCTTATACCCATGGTTTAAGGTGGCAAATTAACAGTTACCAAAGTTTGTCATTTTCTAGACTGTACTTGATGCTATTATTATTACTGATTGTACTATTTTAGCCATGGTGACATAGTTGGTATGATCAGTTGTTCTTCCTTATATACCAATGCCAAGATTGTCTGGAGGTCATAAACAATACCATAGGCCAGCACCAAAGAACTAGGTGCTATCCCAAATAGGCAGCAATTTCTCATCCCTAATAAATTGAAGAGGCAGGATCTTGGGACACACTCAAAAGCCAAAACCCAGCTATACCTAGAAGACATCTCTGAAAAGTAGTCATTTTCTAAGGAGTTCTCAATACTAGTAACAAAGCTATATACTATAAGCAATTTACAAGCATCAATGCAGAAAACAAATTTTAAAAAATAGAAAATGAGATGACATGGAAGCAAGATGCAGCCTTGACCTCAAGTTCACCCAAGACAAATCCAGGGGGCATTGAAGTAGAAGAAATCAAAAGCCACCCAGCTGAAATTTCGGAAATGGTAGCAGAATGAAGAAAGCAGATGAGGCTCTAGAGAAAAATAACTCAGAATAGTCACACAGATGACTAAAGAGATGATGACCATAATGAAGGACATGGTTAGTGAATCTAGAGTAGATACAGACTTTTAAAAAAATAGAAGAGCTTAAGAAAGCAATGGAAACTATGAATGCCCAACATAGCAAAGAACTGCATTCCATGAAACAGATGATTCAAACAGATATCCAGGAGATTAAAAATTCTATTGAAAGTATATGCAGCAGATTCAACCAATGTGAGGACAGAACATCAGATCTAGAAGACAGGTTTGCAGTTAGCAATCATCAAATGAAGACTTTTTTAAAATAGCAAGGGACCACAAAAAAGCAACCCAACAGCTGCTAGACGATGCAAAGAAGAATAACATAAGACTGATAGGAATCGGTGAAAAAATCAGAAGATAGCACAAAGGACATAAAAAACCTGTTCACAGGTAATGGCAGAAAACTTCTTAAGCATGAAAAAATAATTTGACATACAGATAAGTGAGGCATATAGAACTCTAATTAGCCATAATCAGAAAAAATTTACATGAAGGCATATAATAGTCAAATTCCAGAAATTCAACACAAGAATTGAATGTTAAAATCTGTTAGAGAAAAAAAAATCATAAATAAAGGAAAACCCATCAGAATCACAGCAGACTTTTCCACTCAAATCCTTAAGTCAAGGAGAGATTGGAGTGAAGTATTTCAAGCCCTAAAAGAAAACAACCTCCAACCCAGATTGATGTACTATGCAAAATTATCATTCAAAATCAATGAAGAAATAAGATGCTTTCATGACAAAGAACAACTAAAGAAATTCATGACCAACAAATGCACTCCAAAAAGTTCTGAAAAATATTCTAGAAAAAGACAACAATTCCATGAATCCCAATAGAATGAATCTACCAGGTATGACAAGCAATTAAACAGTGGGGAAATAGGGAAACCAACAACAGGAAAATAATATGACAAGGATAGGTCAATACATATCAGTTATATCTATCAATGTAAATGGTCTAAATTCACCAATCAAAAGAAACAGACTGGCAGAATGGATCAAGAAACAAGATCCAACAATATGCTGCATACAAGAAACACATATAATTCAAAAAGAAATGCATACACTGAAAGCCAAAGGATGGAAAACAGTATTCCATGAAACAAGAACCTAGAAAAAAAAGCAAGAGTAGCTAGTCTATTTGCAGACAATGTGGGATTTCAAGCCAAGACTAATCAGAAGAGATAAGGAAGGGCATTACATACTTGTTAATGGAACAATCCAAGAAGAAGAGATAACAATCAAAAATATATATGCACCAAACCACTGTGGAAATCAGTGTGGAGATTTTTCAAAGAAATTTTTTGACTCAGATGTACCTCTTCTTGGTATCTTCCTGAAAGTATTAAAGACATCATATGCACACCCATGTTTATAGCAACACAGTTTGTAACAGCTAAATCTTGGAAACAGCCCAAATGCCCATCAACTGATGAGTGGATAAAGAAGATGTGGGGTTTTTTTTAATTGCAATGGAGTACTCCCCTGCCATAAAGAAGGATGAGCTTCAGACATTTATAGCTAAATGGATGGACCTTGAGACCATACTCTTAAGTGAAATAAATCGGACACATATATTTAAATACCACATTGTTTCTCTGGTGTGAGAAATTGAATGTGGAAATAAGAACTGAGATATATAATGGATGTTGGGAAATAGGAAGAAAGTGTTCAAATGGGAAGGGGAACAAGGGAGGAGGGAGGGAGAAAGGAAGGAACCAACAAGAAAAAAGTGAAAATAGAAGGAAAAAATGGAAACAAAGCTTTTGTACATAGTGGGGGAGGGGGCTTGAGGGGGGTAATGGATAAAATACAATGAAATTTATGAAAAGAAATCTATGCACCAAATACCAGAGCACCTAACTATATAAAACAAACATCAGGGCTGGGGATTTAGCTCAGTGGTTCCGCTGCCTGCCTTGCAAGCACAAGGTCCTGAGTTCAATCCCCGGTACCAAAAAAACCCAAAAAACAAAAAACAAAAAACCTAAAACAAACATTAATGGACATGAAAAATCAAATAAGCACTAATATAACTGCAATAGGGGATCTCAATACCCCACTGTCACAAATAAACAGATCAACTAGACAAAAAAATCAACAAAGAAATATCAGAGCTGAACTAAACTTTTGAACAAATGGACTTGGTAGATGTTATGGCCTGTGTCTAGCCATCTCCCCAAAGCCTCATGTAGTCATAGGGATACTTTTCAGAGGTGGCTAGATCTAGAGAGTATAGGGCTGGCAGCAAGGGCATGTGATTACTAAATCAGTCCACTGATTCGTTTGGTATAGTTCTGTCTAGGATTAAGGGTGTGAGCCTAGGGTGAGTAACCTGCATAAAATATAAGGGACAGAAAGAGAGCTAATATGCTCTTGCCTGCCTGTTTCCCTGAACTATTTCTCCTCTGCCATGCCCCTCTGCCATGCTACCCTGCCTTGGAGCCAGGTGACTATGGACTGAAACCTCTACAAACGGTAAGTGAAATAAACTTTTCTTCCTTTAACTTTGGGTGTCGGGTATTTTGTCTCAGCAATGGGAAAAGCAACAGGAAAAGTAACTAAAATAGTAGATATCTACAGAGTGTTTAGGCCTACAAAAACAGAAAAAAAAACTTTAGAGAAGATCTAATACCCCTACTCCTCAAGCTCTTTAATGAAATTGAAAGGGAAGGGCCAGGGATTTAGCTCAGTGGTTCTGCTGCGTGCCTTGCAAGCGGAAGGACCCGAGTTCGATCCCCAGTACCAAAAAAAAAAAAAAAAAAAAAAGGCAAGGCAGGGGGTATTACAATCCCTGACTTAAAATTATATAACAAAGTACTGTGATAAAAATAGCATGGTACTGGCAAAAACAAAAACAAGAAAACCCCACAAAACCCTGAGGATCAAAAGAACAGAACAGAAGATACAGCCACTTTATCTTTGACACTCAGCCACCTTATCTTTGACAAAGTGGCCAAATACCTTCACTGGAAGAAAGATAGCCTCTTTAATAAATGGTGCTGGGAAAACTGGCTTTCACATGCTGAAGATTAAAATTAGACCCATATCTCTCACCATGCATTAAAATAAAATTGAAATGGATCAAAGATCTAAATATTAAAACAAACATTTAATCTGCTAGAAGGCAAAACTCTTGAAGACATAAGTGTAGACAAAGACTTTATGAACGAAATCCTGATCACACAGGAAATAATACAAAGAATCAACAAGTGAGATCTCATGATGTTAAAAATCTTTTTCACAGTAAAAGAAACCATCAACAGAGTGAAGAGACAACCCACAGAATGGGAAAAAAATTACCAGCTGTTCCTCAGACAAAGGACTAATACTTAGAATATATAAAGAACTCAAAAAAATCAGACCCCCCAAATTTAAAGACCCAATACAAAAATGGGCGTCTGAAATGAAGACACTTCTCAGATGAAGTAGAAATAGCAAATAAATATATGAAAAAATGTTCAACATTATTGATCAGTTGTGAGATGCAAATTAAAACAACCCTGAGATTCCATCACACTCCAGAAAGAATGACTGTCATCAAGAAATCAACCAACAACATATGCTGGTGAGGCTGTGGAAAAAAAGGAACCCTTCTCCATTGTTGGTAGAAATATAAATTGGTGCAACCAATATGGAAATCAGTATGGAGATTCTGCAAAAAACTAAAACTAGAGGACCTATTTGATCCAGCTACCCCGCTTCTTGGTATCTTCCCAAAAGAGTTAAAAGCATCATGCCACAGCAATATATGCACACCCATGTTTATAACAGCACAATTTGTAGTAGTTGAATCTTAGAAACAGCCCAGATGTTTTATATACAATGGAGTACTGCTTTCCCACAAAGAAGGATAAACTTGAAACATTTTTAGGTAAATGGATGCACCTTGAGACCATACTTTTAAGTGAAATAAACTGGACATGCATTGTTATCAGGATCAAAAGGATGATAGATATTGGGAAGTAGGAGGAAAATGTTAAAATGGAAAGCAGAACAAGGGAGGAGAGACGGGGAAGGGAAGGAAGGGGGAAAAAAGAATTAAGATCTGTTATGTACATGTACCAATCCCCATGATAAATGTGATCATTATGTACTGCATATGTGTACTAATAAAAATTTTTAACGAACATGGGGATTTTGAGAAGGATTAAGGGCAATGTGTCTTTTACTGTAATAATTTTTAAAATTGAAAACAAAACAAAACCTTGCCCGATGTTTAAGAGCCCATTCACCCACTGCAGGGCAACACTCAGCAGCTGAAGACCCTTCTCCAGAACAGAAACCTCCTAAGTGGCAAGGAGAAGCACCCAGATATGCTAGACCCTACCCCAGGGGACTGCTGGCTCCAGCACCCCCAAACCTGCTCAGAGTCAAAGATCTGTGCCGTCCAGCTCTGGACAGCTTAGATCTGTTTGGAATATTGCTGCTTCATCTTCACCATAAAACAGGAACTGTATTTGTCACATTAATTCTATTCAGGAAAAAACAAAAAGCTATTTCTGTATGTGTCCCAAGGCTTTAATAAGTTACCTGGCCAATTTTCTGTGATCAGCACAAGTGGTTCCTTTATTACTAAGCTGGATTTGTTCTGTTTTTTAAAAAATAGATTCTTTTTTATATTTTTCAATAAATTAAATATCTAGGTAGGGGGGTAAGTGAAAAAAACAAATAAATTCAGACCATTAGCTTTGTTCCAGAAACTGTACCTGATGCTTTATGTGGATTGTCGAATTTGATTTGATTTAATCCTAACAATCCTATGAACTGCCATTATCCTTATTTTACAGATAAGGAAACCATGAGCTGATATAATTTGTTTGGAGTCACAGTGCTTGCTGATGGGAGAATGTAGATGCAAATCCGGGTCTCTATAGTTCCAGAGCCTGGGTGCATAACCATTGCACTATACAATCAAAAGTGGCATTTGGAATCTGCCAAAAAAACTGAGGTAATATGTAGAGCAGTACCTCTTTACCACACTTCTTTCCCTTACATTCTCTATTCTCATCACCCGAACTATTGTTCTCCATAGAACTCTTTACTACCTGACATTCTTATGGTCATATGTTCACGTATTTGTTGCCTATCTTCCCCAGCTATCTAAGCTACATGAAAATAGAGACTTTGTTTTGCTCACTGTTACAACCCCGCCACCTGGAGAAAGGCCTGGCAAAGCAAATGGATGGATGGATGGATGGGGCTGTTATAGAAGTACATAGTAATGTACTAGTAATGTGTTGACACATGTATTAGTAATATATTCATTGATTGATATACAACGTTTATCACATTGTCAGGCATATAGGAAGCACTGGATAAGTGGTAGAAACTTTTAAAAAAATTGTCTCAGGGCTGAGGATGTAGCTCAGCACTACAGCACTTACCCTTCAATCTCCAGTACTGAAAAAAAGTCTCTCTTCAGGTTAACAAACTCTGGTGCCCCATAGACTTCCTAATGGCATATACTATTTCATTAAAAACTTCATAAACTACCATTGACAAACAGGCTACTCTCCCAGAACTCAAGAGGTGAGAATAAGAAGAGCCAGGCCACCCAGAACAGGATTCACTCCCTTAGCGTCCCTGGTCTTCCTCAGATGTCACCTTCTCTCAGTGGAGCATTTGTAAGCACCCTTCTTAAAATGGCACCCCTCACCCCATCGCCAATTTCCTTCCTTATTTTTTCTCCATAGCACTTATCACCATGTGATACAAGATACATTTTACTTTTTTTCTATAGTCTGTCTCCTCCTGTAGAATGCAATCTCCAGAAAAGCTGGGATTTGGGTCTGTTGGGTTAGCTGCTGTATTCCCTGAGTATGGAACACAGAAGGTACTTAGTGAATATTAATTGAACAAATGAATGAAATTACTGTTTAGTTAAGACATTCTGATGTGTGTTTCTCTTCATGCTGACTGGTAGTTTTATGGGTTTGTTTTGTTTTTATCTTTTAAATAGGAGGTTCTTTGATAGTTCTTTAAACAAGATTCATATTTGGGTGATAAGCCATTTAAAAACTCTGCTTTTGAAATTCTGCTAGCAGAGGTCTCCTGAGGAAGCACCAAGATAAGCAAATATTTAATGTAGTTTTAAGGGGCCTGACATCCTGTCAGGAAGACACAGAGGCACAAGTGTGATAGAGCTGATTAAAAGGAATTCAAATGAACTAGAAAGAGAATGAATCCTCTAGTGGAAAAAGACTTTAAATGAGGAGGAAAAACATCTATTACTTCAGCTGCTCAGAGCATGATGAGAATAGGGTATGGCTCACCTCTGCCTGGGACTGCGGGTATCATTGTTGTTGTATTTGTTTACAGATATTCTACAGCTGCCATCTGTAAGTGTGTGTGGCTGTTCCAACTGAGGCTTCCAACTTCACTGGAAAAACAGCTCAAAGCACATGTGTGGTAGACAGGAGATGTTCTGAATCCTGCTTCTTGGGAAGTGCTATGATTGAATGTCCTCTCCAATACTCATGTTGAAATGTAATGGGTGTGAGGTACTTACCTACCTCATAAAGGGATTGATGCTGTTATCTTGAGAGTGGGTTAGTTATTTCAGGACTGGGTTCCTGATAGGACGAGCATGCCCCCCCTTCACACACACACACACACACACACACACACACACACACACCATGTGATGTTTTCTGCTATAGATAAGGCACAAGAAGACCTTCCTGAAAGCTGGAACCTCCAGAACTGAGAGAAATAAATGTCTTTTCTTTATAAAGTACACTGACTGTAGTATTCTTTTATTGCAGCAGAAAAGAGACTAAGGCAGGAAGCAAGGCAAAGACATTATGAGGTTTGCTCATTCACAAACTTCAACATTCCTGCAGATCCACGGACAACACAAAACCCTCATCCATGAAAAGCATCTTAATTAAATATTTAAGCAAGTAAAGCATGAAGCTCAGTCTCCAAACAATGACAGATATTTTTAAATTATCACTTTCCCCGTGACAAAGAGGTCATAATTTCATCACTCTCAGAAACCTCTGGCCTTCCAATTAGAAAAGGCAAGAATTAGAGGTCATTTCTATAACTTTTTAATTACTCACTCTCCCATCTCAACTCCATCCACATGAGTTAATGAAAATAAGTTCTAAATTTATAATCAGGAAACTTCCATACTGGTCCTGACTGAACCAAGTGCCAGCTGTGTAACCTCAGGCAAATCACATAACCTCTCTGGTCTTCAGTTTCTCATTTGAATGATGAGAGCTTTGGATTAAATGATCTCTAAGATCCTTTCCAATTATGAAAAATTCTAATTCATCCATCTGCCATATTAAATGTGCCATTAAATGTGCCATTTGATGCCACAGCTGCAGCCAACCTATTATTGCACATAGCAAAGCTGAAAACAATCATTCAAAGACAAAATGTGATGTGTAAAGCTGAACACTCAAAGCAGCAACTTCTGGACAAAGAAGATAAATTCTAATAGCTACTCAAAAATAAATAAATCAGGCTGTATGTAACTCAGTGGTAGAGTATTTGCCTAGCATGTGCAAGGCTTTGGGTTTGATCCCCAGGACTCCAAAGTTAATAAAGTTTGATTATTCCTTTAGGAAAATGCAAGTCAAGCCACTACTATCTTTGGCTTTCCCATCAAAGAGCTGAGAAAAGTTTGCTAGCAATTGCTTCCAAGAACATTAAGCATTTCACCTATTACTTCTCTGCAAACAGCCTAAAATATGATTATTATGGATAATCTGTTAACTGTGACAGTTAACTGTCAAGTGACAGTTGATAGAAGATTGGGGGAAGATGAATGGGGAAGAAAGTGAAGGCAAGAGGAGGTTGGGATACAGGGAATACATGGGAAGAGTCTAAGGCTCAGAAGTTTCAATGATGAACAAGAGATCAGAGGGATAATAAACATGAAGATTTCAGAGGTAGATGATGGGGGCAGAAAATGGGAGTGAGCAACTGAATTTGAGAGGTGGATGGAGGTGCTGGAACTTAAGAGATCAAAGATCTAAGATGCCAAAGTCTTTTGAGGTCATTCACACCTACAGTGAAGACATGAAGGACAATGCTTCATGTCTTCATTGAACAAGGAATTTAATGAACACCAAAAACAAGAGCAGGCTGAGCCTCAAAAGGCATAAACCTAGACTGCAACCACCACAAACGTGGTGGATTAGGAATTCCTCATACTTTGAAAGTTTTTCAAATGTATGGAAAAATGGTAAGAATAGTACAACTATTAATATTTTGTCATATATGCATTCTCTCTCCACACATATCATCACCATTTCTTTAGTCTCCTTTATTCTAGAACAATTCCTCAGGCTTTCTCTTTAATAACAATGAAAGTTTTGAAGAGTACAGGTCAGCTGTTTGGAAAATATCCTTCAGTTTGAACCTTTATGCTATTTCCTCATGATTAGGTTCAAATTATATATTCTGGCAGAATAAGCAATGGATTCTTCTAAATGTATTACATCAAAAGGCAGATGATGCTAATCACTTTCATTACTGGTGATATTAACTTGGATCAGTTAGTGAAGGTGGTATCCACGTGAAATTCTCTATCATCAAAGTACTTTTATTTTCTTTTTCACCTAATAAACAATTTGCTGGAACAAGCTTTGAGACTGTGACTACATTCTGTTCTCTAAAACAACCACTGATTTTTGCTTAAAACAATTATTTCTATGGTGGTCACAAAAAAAGACATTTTCAAACTCATTCTTTCTATAGTTATTAGGATTAGGATTTTTAAACATCCCATTTAAAGCCCAAGCCATCTTATGAAGGTTTCCATTACGGTTATAATCCTTGGCTATACCACTAGTTCAGGAAATGTGAAGCTTTATCTATACAATACCAAAATAATAAGCTGTTATGGTTTATATCCCCCCAAAGCCTCATACACTTGCAGGTGGGGCTTCTGAGAGGTGATTGGATCGTGGGGGCATGATACTCTTCGGTGGATTAGTGCACTGATGAGTTTATGGCTGGATGTGATGTTGGGAGGTGAGGCCTGGTCAGAGGTGGATCACTTGGGTATGGCTTAGAAAGATCTATCTCCCTCCCTTCTCCCCTGATCTCTCTCTCTCTCTCTCTCTCTCTCTCTCTCTCTCTCTCTCTCTCTCTCTCTCTCTCTCTCCTTCCTGTCTGCCATCTGCCATGCCATGAGCCACTTCTCTGCCAGGTCCCTCTGCCATGCCACCCTGCCTTGGAGCCAGCCGACTATGGACTGAAACCTCTACAAACTGTGAGCTAAAATAAACCTTTTCTCCTTACAGTTGTGGATGTCTGGTATTGTGTTTCAGCAATGAGAAAGTAACTAAGCATAGGCCAACACAGTAAAACACTCAGAACAGGAGAACAGCACTTTACAAGTAACTGTGACCTCCCTATCATATTATTTTTTGTCAATTTTCTAAAAGAATCATTATTGTCTGTCAGGATATTAATTTCTTAAAACTGTTATATTCTTAAGTATATAAAAAATTTAGCTATGTAAAAATATTAATGTCATTTTAAATTATTAAAATATCTTCTCATAAGAAATGTGTTCTATTAATAATTCAATAATGACCTTTAATCTTTATTCATTAAAACTATCTTGTCTGCAATTCTGTTTTATATCTCCCTTGTTATTAACTACTAATCTAAGTTATATTGCCTGCCATATTTGTTCATCCAAGGTCAAATACAATCAGTATTTAATTTTTGTCTTTTGTAGCTACTAAATGTTAATACTGACACATGCACTAAAAAAAAAAGCTAATACTGACCCCACTGCAGACAGGCAGGTCTGCCCACGCCCTACCGAGGTCCTGAGTTGCACGGAACACGCCGAATCAGTCTGCTGGAGACAAGCAGGTCTGCCCACGCCCTACCAAGGTCCTGAGTCCTGCAGAACACGCTGAATTAGCCCGCTGCAGACAGGCAGGTCTGTGCACGCCCTACCGAGGTCCTGAGTCCCGCGCAAGATGCCGAATCACCCCGCTGCAGACAGGCAGGTCTGCCCGCGCCCTATTGAGGTCCCAAGTGGCACGGAACACGCCAAATCACCCTGCTGCAGACAGGCAGCCACTTGGTTCCACACTAGAAAGATGCAGAGGACACCAGACCACCAGACAAGGTACTGAGTCCCACTGCTCCTGGCCCAGAGGTAGGGGCTTCTGAGCCACCATCCCACTGCTCCTGGTCCAGAGGACGGGGCTTCCTGGTCACCATCCCTCCCGCTGCTCCCAGCCAAGAGGAAAGGGCTTTTGGGCCACCTTCTGTCCCGCTGCTCCTGGCCCAGAGGAAGGGGCTTCTGGGCCACCATTCCTCCCACCGCTCCCAGCCCAGAGGTAGGGGCTTC